>JAVQJD010024483.1:0-18573 GCA_036023655.1 Nannoperca australis | reverse complement strand
TTGAACCCCTTAGCTACCAGGATGCCCTGAGTTCTACCAAATTAAGGATGATGTGAGTAAAACGGTCAGTATTTGTTATCCCAATAAAATATGATTTTGCCTTTGATCTGGTTAACAGTAAACACCAGTGAAATAATGCCTGTGTTGTTCCATGTTTACATGCATTACCTCATTCTTTTCCTGCCCTTTTGCCCTTCCTGTGGATTTCCTTCAACTCTCTCTTCTTCTCTTTCATATTTTAGTATCCTCCTCTCCTCTCTTCCCCCATCACGTCACTTTTTATATTTTCTCCCTTTCGTCTTCCTCTTTGTTATTCCCTCTCCTTTCCGTCCTTCTCCTCCTCTCTCCCGTTCCACATTCCTCTTCTACTCGTCTCCTCTCTCATCTCCCCTCTTTGTTTCACCTATGTTCTCCTCGCCTGTCCTTTCCTCTCCCCGGCCATCTGTTTTGCCAATATGGACGTCCCATCTCAGCTGGGAGCTTTCCCAGGGAACAAGACTTCTAATACAGTTCCTCCTCAACTTAATGGCCCTCAGTTCTGCTTTTGCCATTCCCGCTACACGCAGAGAGACAAAACTGAAAAAAAAATGAAAGAGACAGAGAAGCACAAAAACCTGTCTGGATCCCCCCAAACAACTGTCCCTGGATGACTAAAATAAACAGTGAAGCCACATTTCAAAACGTCACGGCTATTTTCCTCCCTGCTACACTTTTATCAGGTGGACGGACTAAATATATGTATAAAGTTACACAGCATTTTACTCGAGACAGATTATTAACAACATGTCATCTTCAGCATATCAGTTATATAGGTAACACAATTCTAGTTCAGGGTCTTTAGACAAAATAATAGAAATGCCTTAAAATCTCTAAATAAACACTCTTTGAAATTTTTAAAAATTCATATCCAACTGTGCAGATTTGCTGAGGCTCAATTATGAAGTCAATCCTGAGGCTGCAGTTAGATTTTTTTGTCAACTCTCCCTATTCTAATGTCCCTCGCCACAAAGCTTAATCTTGCAAACACTGTTACCGTTTCATGTGTTGGCATGACTTGTAATTATTTCCAGACTGTTTAACATTTTTGCTGTGTCTGCATGCACTTGCAGTTCAAAAACTTGCTTTCTTAAGAGTTTTGTCAGTTCATAGAGCTTAAAACTCAATTCAGTGTTGTCCGACCTCATTTGTTGACAGTCGGTTGACACGTACTGTTAACTGGCATCTGGCAGTCCTCCCAAAGACTTTAAACAACGCTCATTTCTGTGAATTAGTGAGCATTTATATATGATTTTGGATGACATTTTTTGCAACATCATCACAGCATTATCAGTTTTAGTGTCAGTCTCTCAGAACAGAGGAACAAGGGCTTCTTTCAAAGCTCACCATGTTGCACTGATTGCAGTTTTAAGACTGCTTTTGTTCTTTTTGTGAAAATGTTGACACTGTAAATGCATAAAAAAATTCTAAAACTAACTGACAAATGTCCAAATGCATTATTTCCATGTCTGATTGAAGTTCGTATCTCTTTTCTGGGTGTTGTTGAAAGGCATTATGGGAAATGCAGTAAATCACATATAATCACATTTACCGGGATACAGAAAAAAATATTGTTTATCAGAAAATCACTCCCAGAATACATGGGACATTAAATAATGGTATATAGATTATAAGAGTGTAACATATCTGAAGGTGAATTTCCTCCTTGCTGTAATATGGCTAAACTGTAGCAGCCTTAATACACTGGATTACTTAAAAGTATTTTCTGACGTGGTCATTTCCGTTACTTCATCAACCTCAGTACGGTGTGTGTTGACAAGGCACACAAAAGTGCTCGCTGTCCCAACACCAGACACACATCCTTTTTATTAAAGGGTGTAGAGAGGAAGGGGGTGGGGCGGTGTGGTGAAAAGGGAGTAGAGTTAGGAAGGTAAGATATAAACATATGAATCATCAATAGTCCCGATTGCCCTGCTAAAATCTCCCTCTCATTGTGTTTGTGGTGGGAGTCTCGTCAGCCATCCCAGTGCTGGAACAATGGAAGAGAGGGTAGCACTGGACCAGCGAGAGTATGAGTCACCCTAACGCACGCACACACACACAGTTTAAATACACATGCAAACACTCTCGTATTTAGCACAAATAAGAACATTAAAGGAGGTAAAGTATTTAAAATGTGTCACTCTGTAACTTAAAGTCTTGATAATCTTAGTTGTGTGCTATTAAAACCATTAAAGACAAACTCTCACTTATCTTATAATTTGATCTCTTACAAGGACAGTTTTTGTAATATATGTACATTTACTTGCCTCTTGACTTTCATTTTTGTTTGTTTTGCTTTTGCTTTTTTATTCAGTGAGATGTTTTATCTAATCTAAACTCGTGCCTACAGGTATCAGTCATTTTTTATTTAATGCATCAATCTTGGTTTACATTTTATCAAACAGTATTATAAATGTTTGGATTTAGATATCATAGGCCTTACACGAGGTGAGGACAGAGGCAAGTCAAAATCATTTTATTAAATATCTAATACATGGGCTTATCTGCACATATTCCACTCTCAGATACTCTGAGTTGTAAAGTACATTTTTTAAATCAAGAAAACTCTCAAAACACAACATCCACTTGGCTGCATAAACACTGCTATACTGAGGCCATTGTCAGTTGAGCAGCTGCTATCTGGTATGTTTAATACCACCTAACAGCAAAATTCATGCATTAGGAAGTCAAGACCAACCATTGCCAGTAGCTGCCTTTAGAAAGCATTAGGGGTAGATTTGTCCTTTAACAACCAACGTTGCCTGGTAGGGGGATGGCACCAGGGCGGGCAGAAGGGTTCATGGCAGGACAGGGGAGGGTCGGGAGGGGAAGAGTGGCAGAGTACCAGCGCTGTGCTAGCAAATGTCACTGAGAGACAAACACGTTTCCCCCCTTAACACGCTCAAATACTGGCATATATACTCGACACACGCGCTACTGGATTAAGCACTGATAACTTTCATATCCGTTATACAAACTATGAAACACATCTACACATTCAAAAATACTAGTTTGCCCACTTATATAATATCATACACACTGATCCTACAAAACAATTGCTGTAGCACATACTCAACAACCTTCTGCAAAATGTCATTTTTTCAAAAATGAGGCCCAGAACTGTAATTTTTCCAAAGACACTGATACACTTTTGCAGCAGTTTTTGGCAAAAATAACTAACTTAAATATAGCCCAAGTTCATTAAACAACAATCTAATTTTTCATTAAAAAACATCTGACCTAAATCTGCACCTGTAGCAACATTCATGTATTGGAAAACACATACTCTCACAGACTCTGTGATTAGGAACTCATTTGAAGGACTGAAAAAACTGAAAGAAACACACACTGAAAGAAATAATAGGCTTATATGCAAAGATATCTAGACAGACATAAACTTATAGACATAAACACACACACACACACACACACACACACATGCACCTGTTTTCTTCTCGCTCAAAGTTTTATTAAAATAACCACAAGTGATCATGATCTCAACCCTGCCAAAGCCTTCCCTCATCACGAAACCTTGCCACTGATGTCAAAACCAGTGCACCAGACCGACTTTCTCTAATTGTCAATGTGTTAAATCAATCAAAACTGGGGCAGGTTGGCGGTAAGAGCCCACCCCAACCTCTCCGATCCAAGGTGTTAGAAATAAACATCCCTCACGTCACGCCTCATTCCCAGAAAGAGGGGGAGAAAGAGAGAGGCAACGTGCCACATTGGAAAAAAATGGGGACAACTCTTTAGAAGGTACTCCTAATGGCTAAATATTTATGAGTCCTGTGACCGAGGCCAACTTATGGAAACTAAATCTTTAAACACTTTTTTTTGCCGGACGGCTTGAACACACCCTCCCAGCTTGGCTCTATTACCAGAGAAATTCTTTTGTTCTTACGGAGCTAATAATAGAGAGAAGGGCTGTGCGTTATGTGTGAGCTGTGTCTGTGTCTTAATGTGGGTATGTGTGTGTGTGCGTGAGAGAGAAAGAGAGAGATGAAAGTGTATTTATAGCTTCCTACAGTGCCACACTACTCCTGTGACCAATTTTTAATTCTACTCTGCTTCCTGTCTCTGTGGTCCCAGGCTCGACCTCCCATCTAACAGTCAGATCTATATTAACAGGAGATGTCAAAGGTCAGGTGGATTAAAAAAAAGTGATATCTTGAATTGAAGTAGCAATTGTGAGTTTAAACAATGGGACACTCACCATTTGTAGTCGCTAGTTTTAGGTGTATCCATTTTTTGCATCTATGGAAATAAATCCCCTAACATTGGTAATGTTTGTCATGCTTGAGCAGAACAATACCATTAGCATGCATGTATTCCTATTTATGAACACACACACACACACACACACACACACGGACAAATGCAGGCACATTTACAGGAAGATAAAAGAGAGGGCAGGAAGGTTTTTACATGTAATTTAGTGTTGAACTGTAGTAGCAAACATAAAAGCTGGCCCCAGAATAACAACACACACACACACACACACACACACACACACACACACACACTGCACGGTACAAACATTCTCCAATTATGATGATGTAATCACATACACTTACTGAACCACTGTAGTTTAGCAAAAAAAAAACATCCTCTAAAGCAAACAATTTCAGGGAGATTTTGAAACAGAAGGTGTATAATAAAAATATCCATAATGCCATTAAAAATGTGTTCAATATCAGCATCGGACAAACGAGAAAGCTGATCAGATTGGCTAGCTTACGATTTGCTCATTCTCGTCAGCATCACACAACACTTGCTCAGCAGTCATCCTTACTAATGAGAAACAAACAAGCAAGAGAGGATTGTGGGTTGTGTGGGAAAAACTGTCAGAGCCACAGCTAGCACATTCTTTTTCAATCCCCCTTTTGCTTTAGATGGCTCTTTAAAAACAGGGCGGGGGAGGACAGGGGGTGTTTCAATTCAATTATCCCCCTCACTTAAGTGAAATGCGCCCTCACCTCCTCTAAACCAATGGGGCATGTGCAACAGGAGCAGGAGAGGTTTTTAGAGGGGGTTCGGGGGTGCAGAAAGAGGTTTCTCCTGCATTGAGCTCAGGTCATTTTCTACCTCTGTAACAGGCACCCAGCTCAATTACTATTAAGCAGTAATATGGGTAGTCATTAGGCAAACATAATGACATTTTATTCAGCAGCAAATCAGGGAGTGACAAACACAAGGGGGTGAGATAATTAAATTAGGATGAGGGTGTGAGAAATAAAGAGGCTCCACAGTGAAGCAGAAATGATCATTCAAAGTTAATGGGCACACCACACACAATTACTAGCTGTGGCCACACCCTACAGCAAGCCTGTGTCTATGTGCATATCGGTGAAGTGCTAAACCCCAGTTTAATGCAAATACACATTTCGAAAATGTCAATAGTGGAGACACGGCGCGTGCTAAATGTCAACATGTGTTTTTCAAGGACTCTTGTCGGTGTTGTAATTGGCTCTGTTTTTAATATTACATTTATTTTGTGTGTTATTTTCCCCTTTGAAAACAAAATAATATTAAATATTTGGAGGGAATTTTGCAGCATGGCACATGAATATGCAGCTGAGCCTTTGGCGATGTGGTGTCAGTGTGAAACAAACAGACAAAGGAGTCAGACAATGGAAAAGAAAAACAGGTGAAGCACACACTAATCAAACGCCTTTCATGTCGCTCCGAACATTAACCTTCATTCAGAGCAAATAAAGCTGCAAGCGCAAAAACACACACCAGAAACTCTCCCTTGGGCTCTGTGTTGAATAAGTGGGAATTATTACATTTTTACAGTGAGGGGTTGGTGGACGGTTACTATTGGTCAGTTGGGATTGACTGTGCTAAACACTCACAGAGGACACAATGTTTACCAGACTCAAATTATTTTGTTTTAACAGACTTGGCAAATTAAAATCATTAAACAAAGTCCATCACAAATAACTACAGGTTAAAAATAATCTTAATTAAACAGAAATTAAATGAATTAATTAAATTGTTGAAAAAGAGAAAAGCAATGCGATCTGTTGCTATTGTGATTCATATCCCCTGTGTGATATGGTCAGCTCTCTGAATTTTGTTTCACCAATATGCTAATGAGCAATGTCTCCGATCATCACACAGTGTGTGCCCACTTAGATCTGAGGAATATTTCAATAGGAGATGGGCGGTATTTGGTTCACATAAAACCCTCAGACTGGGACCCTGTTAGTATGAAAAGTGCATGAAGCTCATAGTCAAAGTTTTCACAAGCCATAGCCAAAATGTGTCACACACAGGGTAAATGCGGCTGGCTGCTGAATTTTGATCAGGCAGGGGGACAGACAGCGGTGGCAGCTACGAGCAGACACCCCTCGCCCCACACAGCCCTGTGTACTCTGCATTAGTGTTGAGCTAGTGCATAAAAGAGGAAGATTAAAGGCCTGTTGAAGATAAAGGATTGAGCAGATGATGTTCTTGAACCGTGTAAAGCACTGTCAATTATGGATGACAACCTAGTGAAAGACTCAGTATTGAAACAAAATGCAGGATCATTTTTTAAAGGTCTGCAGAGTAACTTCAAATAGAATTGAATAGAACCGTTAAGAATGATGGCCAAAACCATGAAAATTTGTTGTAAAAAAACACTTTTCCTCACATTTAAACAAAATTCCTTTCATTAAATGGATCATGCACACCTACCTTGAGCTCACGGAAGAAGATGCTGCTGCGTGCCCACTCCACGATGGAGAACAGCGTCTGGTCGGCCATCTTGCACATGAGGCCGAAGGTGTTGAGCTTCTCGTGTTTGCCTCGGCTGGCCTGCTCCTGCTGCAGGTAGGCCAGGATCTTGGCCTGAACCTGCGGCTCATCTGGCTCACACTTAAGCAGCTCTACGATCAGGTGAGGGAAGCTGGGTGGTGAGCCTGACTGGTAGGCATCGACATAGGCGTAGCCCATGATCGACTCCGGCGAGCTGGTGTACGGGTCAGGGTACTCGGACTTGATGGTGCGCGTGCCCTGGAAGTGTCCGTAGGCCGCCTGGTAGCCCTGCAGGCTGCCGGCATGCGGTGGCATTGCCATGCTGACCGGTGAAGTGACGAAGGGGCTGCGATCATAGTCTGTGGGGGGCAGGGCAGTGGCATGATGATGATGATGATGATGGTGGTGGTGGTGACCAGTGTGGTGGCCGGGGTGGTGGCTCAGTGGAAGGCCCTTGGATGCGGCCGAGTGGATGTTCTGGATGGCTGAGGTGATGGTGAGGTCGGTGGGCACGGCTTGCATCACCTGAGTCATGGCCTCAATCTTCAGGCCGTTGGCTCGGATCAGCGCCTTCTTTTGCTGCTTGAGGGCCCGGTCGCGTTTGTACATTGGGCCGAACTTGTTGCGACCGCCACGCATGCGGTCCGCCCGCACAGCTGACAAACATACGGAAAAGGAAATGAAAAAGGAAACAAGAAAGGAAGAGGACAGTATTAGTTCAGACAGGCTTATAGGAATCTTAAAAAAGAATGATTTTAAGTGTTTTATCTAAAATGAGAAATCCACCATGTACACAAAGTGTTTCATAACCTGAAAAATTTTAACTAGTTTGTCAAGGATAGCAGGTGTCTCATTTTAATAAAAAAAACACTTGTATGGTGTTATGGAAGTGAACTCCTTAATTGTAACTTGTATGTAGGGCAAAGGTTTTCCTGTGTTGAATACACTTGACATTTACCTGTTGACTCCTAAACCCAGCAGGACTTACAGATAGTGCCGTTACTCATTGACCAGAGACACAAACTTTCTATGAGCCGCTCTGCTAAATGATCATTGTACAGCTGGCTATCTCTGTCTACCACTCAGCAAATACACACCTCAAAAGCTAGATATTGGTATAGACAAAAAATAGTCACGTTCTCTTTCTGAAATGCATGTTTTAAAATGCTATCTGATTATACAATATCTAAAAGCTTCAGAATGTCACTGCGCATTAACCGAAACTTTTTTCTTTACACACCCCCAAAGGCTGAAAAGGCTGACAATAAGCAAATTGGGTTTTTCTCCCCTGATGAACCAAACATGCCCAGAAGGACCCCTGCCTCCCTCCTCAGTGCAGGATCCTGTGGTGAGGATCACAACGAGTCTGTGCCGTGGGTATTTCTAATGAACGAGCTGGGCACACAGTGGACTCCTACGAGAGCCATGTGTGATCTGGCCGACTGCTGCCATGGGGAAGCTGCTCTGCTGTCTCCCAGTCGGGGGGGGAGCTGGTGTTAATTATTCATACTTAATTACTTCTTACTTTGACGAGGCTCAACGAGCCCAGCGTGCAACGAGCTAACGGACGTCAGGGAGACTAGCCAACAGAAAAACACTCACTAATACCGACACTGTAGAATATTGTACACTTTTTTTCATTGTATTCAATAAGGTCTTTCCTCCCTCTTTAAAAGAAACCCACATATTTAACTGTATATGCAAATACATGCACATACATTTGCCCTAATCATATACAGTGACACAGTGAAAAGTCAGCTAACAGGGCAAGTCAGGCAGAGTCCATTCTGGCTCATGATGTCTTGACGGATGAATGAAAGAACAGAAGAAGAAAATTGAAGAAGGCGTATGGAGAGAGTGGGTTGGGGGTCCAGAGTTTGGGGGTGGGTAGGGGAACACACACACACACACACACACACACACTCCGAGCTGCCTTGGGAGGGATTTTAATGACCTCCGTCACAAAAGTGTCTGTCACTGATGTGAGTGAGAGGAGCCGGGAGGGGAGACACACACGTACAAACACACACATGCACACACACTCTCACACACTCACACCCACATGCTGACTCTTTCTAATATATTCTTAAAGAAAACACACACACACACACACACACTGGCTGACATGGAAAGCATCACACACTGGTCCAGATCACAGAGAGAGAGATGGTAGCAGGCCAGATGCTCTGCCACCTTGGAGAGCCCCCAACGGCTCAAATGGTATGTAATTTATACACAGTGATTTTACACACACACACACACACACACACACACACACACACACGCACACTCACGACTGTTTCCCAACATGCTTGAGGTCAACTCCAGTGCACACTTATTCAGGCAAAGGGATTATCATGACCGTTAAAAAATTGATCACACATCAAAGGTAAAAAAGAAGAAATCCGGAGCCGCCAAATGTATCCATTATACATTATTGTAGGGCGACTTTAAATATTAATGATTTCTCCACAACAGTGTAATTAATGAGCTAAGAAACTAATAGTTGGCCCTACTGGGAAAACAAAATTAGGCCCTGACTGCCTTCTCGCCTGCCTCGGACCCAGGGACCCACAGCACATCATGAATATCAGGATTGGGGGGTGTATGTCTCACCATCACCACGTACACACACACACACACACACACACACACACACACACACACACACACACAGAGATTCTTTCTAATTAAACAAGATGATTTGCATGCATGTAACACAGATTAATATGGAAGGAGGAGAGGTACAGTGGTGTGTTCGGGGAGAAGATGAATGTGTGTGTTTGACTGAGGTGGAGAGATGTTAATGGCTTAGATGTTGCAGCATTGAGCTTATGATGACATAGTTATCACATGACCCTGTGACTTTAGGGGTTAAAATTATGCAAAAAAAAAAAGTTTTATATGTTTAATAAAAACACAGCAGTAATTAAATTTCAATTTTTGTAAAACCTTGTAGAGAGCAACTCACTGGTAGGTCTTTCTGCGGTGCCAAGAAAGTGATGTGTTTAATATTTTTTGGGTTTGTTTGGTACACACTGAATAGTTAGCATGACAATGACAGCTGCTGCTGAACAGGCAGCCAACAGATATTTAAACTTCATAAACAGTAAATGCAAGAAAAAAGATTACAGTGTTGCACACACATCTTGATTGACAGGAGTTGTCAGGAAAGTGCAGCTTTCAGCACATAGGTTAGCGAAAAAGGTAGAGGCCAAAAAGAAAAGAAAAACTGATAAAAACAGATAACCTGTAGACTAATACACAAGAAGACAATTATTATATGAAGAGAAAACATCGCAAGTTACTTCTGTTTCTGTGAAAAAGATCTGAGTTGGGGGATATTGTGGGTTAGCAGTGAGGTTTTGGGGCTAAAGCCAGGCTGAAAGGCTAAAAGGCTAACACTGTCTTCCTCTCTGAATTCCCCTGACGTCTGAAAGCACATCCACAGACAAATCCATAAATTCACAAATTGACCCAACCAAATCCCTGTTCCTATATCCCAAAAGCACAGAGTACCCCGTGTACACACCATCTCAAACATTTACAAACACAAACAAGCAGACATACACACACAGCATCCCCCCCCCCCACACACACACACACAATTTCTATGTGCACAGCCCCTAACACACTCAAACACATCACACACACACAGCCCTCAGCGCTTATATATCCTCTGATTTATGGTTGTTTAATATACAGGAATATTAAGCGCGCGTAGGTGAGGATCCCTGTCGGCTGCCGGCATATTAATGGGTCCTGCGGAGCCTTGCTGACACCCTGTTTGTCATGTCGGGGCCCGGCCCCTGCTCTGGGTGCACCCTATCCCATGCACACACATGAATACCTATGATACCTATGCATAAGTAATGGGACAGCTCTCTGGCTTCCACTGCAGGTACTGCGAGGCTGATGGAAGACAAATCAGTGCAAGAAAGATGGAGACAGGGAGGAAATAAAAAAGTGGAGGGAGAGGGAGAGCGATATAGAGAGGAATATACAAACACTCATATGGTGGTCCTAATTTTTCCTGAATGGCTCAATAGAGGTTTTGCATTCATAGTGATTCATGAATTTGGATTTGATGATGGATTAACTGCATGAAAAAAATTTTTTTAAATAAAAATCGCTGGAAAGAGTGATAGCTGAGAAAGCCTGTGTGAGTCTGTTCAGTAATGTTGTAAGTTGGTCCAATAAAAGTTAATAAAAAGAAAAACGAGAGTTAGATTTGTTTCCATTAAAATGTCACTTTAAATCCGGATATTGTCATGTCAGGTTAGAAACAAGACAGGGCTGGCTGGTCAGCTTTGACTCAAGCTGCAATTACAGTAAAGACAAAAAATATTACCTGGCATTCATTTCCCCAAACTGTAAAGCATCCAGACAGTAAAACTAATCAGCATTTTATTCTTTGTTGTTGTTCAAATGTTGTAACCATTACCGGTTTTTATGTGGTGACAGCCATAAACTTTAACTTTCAAATGTTATTTTAAAAGATGATGTCATTTCTGCTTCATTAAATAGCAGACAGTGGAAACGAGTGTATTTAAACTCACAGAATCATATATACCACTGTTACTCTTTAGGATGATACATAAGTGAAAGAAATATTAGGCAGCCCAGTGAAGCATATGATGCCGGGCAACTTCTAGCGAGCATAAAAAGAAAATCATACCAGTGGGAGCTGTTCAGATACGACACGCTTCATCAGCTTTAGTGAATGACGTGCTAATGGGTCAGACCTTAGTGGGCTGTGGCTTTTTTTTCTTTTTCTCAATGAGTCAACACTGGCTGAGATGCTACAGTGCATACCAAAGAAGCAAGAATTTTTATAACATGATAGCATGTGTGTTTGTGTGGTTAAATTAGAGTCTGGCTGCCAGGCTTCATCATTGTTGTGTGTGTGCATATGAAAGAGACTGTGTGTGTGTGTGTGTGTGTGTGCCTCCCCCCCCCCCCTTCAATACTGTCTGACACAATGACCCTTCTGAGCCTGACAGTAACTGGAAAAGACAAATTAGCAGATTAAACATGCTTTTTGTAGACATATATTCCTGTAATATTGATACACTTTGGGGATTTGTAAAATTAGACAAATGTTGTGGTATGTGGTTAATGTGATTTTAGGTTAAAGATCACACTCATATCCAGATTAAGCTGAGCGTCAATATAAACAGAGTCTCCAGGCTGCTCTTTACTCTCACAGTTGATGCAGCAACATGGAGAACATATCTTGAACGTTACACACTGGGTCAGAGGTAAATAATTTATAATGTGGCAGAAGCACAGATATATTATCAATTCAAGATAATGAGACTGATCACTTAGTGTTGGGATGGGGGTGATAGACATGTTACAACTCAGTTTATGTCACTCTGATCTGTAACCCGTCTGCCATTTCACCTCGTTTCACTACCTTCCCTGAACTATGAAACATTACCATCATGAGCAAACAGAGACCTCTTCACTGCTACTGACTCACAGCAAACTTAAAACTGTATTGCAGACTAATTAACAAACAGGAAGGACGCTGGACAACAAATGAAGAAAGCAATACTGTTTGACTCAACTTTAGTTTTCTTCACATTTCTTTGTCCACATTGGATTTCCACTCGATATCCTGAATTCACATGTTGCCGCAAGCTGCTGTGTAATGGAATGAAAAGATGGCAATAACAAAGCGCATGACCCCAAACCTCCTTTCCTTTTTCACCGCTATTGTACACACATTTTATTTTAGATCAAATTACAGCTTTTCTCTCTCGCCTGTGGCCTTCTCAGCACCTTTTTTGGGCTTCTCATAAATATATGTATGTGTTTACCAAGGAGAGGTGTATATATGTGTGTGTGTGTGTGTGTGTGTGTGTGTGTGCTGAGGTGTGTCAGCCTTTCTGCATGGGACGTCTTTACCGGTTGTGGCAGGAGTTGCCCACTGGAGGTTCTGGCCCCTGACAGAGTGCTGCAGGGCCCGTCTTACCCCCAAGCTGAAAGCTACAGCCAGCAAAACAAATCAAACGCTGCCCCCTCCCCACCCATGTCAGCTGGAAGATGACAGGCTGGGACATTCTGCCCAGCGGCCATTCACAATTAACAGCAATTAATTACACCGCACATGGCAGGTAAAGGGAGAAGAAGCCTCGGGAAAGATTATAGTTAGACTGTCTTTGCTCTACTTTTATCCTCCCAGGGTCTTTTTTTTAACACATTCACTTTTCTCAATTGTACGTGATCATTTGAGGAGCCTAATGATTTTTTATTTGGTTTAAATTACAAATGTCTGAAGAATTTAGTTTCAGTATTAGACTGAAACAGTATGAATAAAAACTCTTATTCAAGACTGCACAATGTAAAATGATTTGCAACAAGGACAACTGTAACTTAACCTCTCAGTTAACAAAATAATAACTATTACATTTAGCTTTTAATTCCTCTATTGTACACTTATGGAAAGATGACCTTAAGGTAACTTTATTCACTCCAAAATTAGCAATTTCAGAATAAAACGTGTCGACTCGTTTGGAAAGAAAGTTGATTTTAAATGTTATGTTTGAACATTGGAAGAATGTTTCGTGCCCTGTCGCCCTGTCACTTCGGGATAGCTGTGTTTGAACAAGCTTCTGAGCCACATTCAAATTAAACAAAGAGGCCTCGAAACGGCCGGCCAAAAGTATCATCATTACCATTCTCGCCCTGCCGCCAAGTTTAATATTTTATCTATTACTCTGTCTGGCAAGTTTAAGTGCATATGAGCTACCAGATACCCCCCAACTCCCCTTGACTCCATCTAAAATACTAATAAGCAATGCTGGATTTCAACGCTTTGGTAGAAATGAAAGGTTTCACTTCATGAGGTTCTAGGTATACATTTACTAGAACAGATATTACTGAGACGTTCATTGTTAAATGTTTAAATAAATATAACCTTCTTCTTTCATTCAGGCAATCATTATGTCAGAGCAGGTATTAACCTTTTTTAATGGTGGACATCTCAATTTGTAAGGAAACTATTCACATGCAAATTGATCTTGGAAGAATACTTTCACTCTGAAGTTAATGTGCTATGATTAACTGTAATCAATTGTGAATCAGTGGAAAAATATGAGCTCTGTCATTCCACTAGAACTTTACTACTAGTAGTACTAGTTCAGTAGAACTAGTAGTAGTAGTAGAAGTTTTTTAGACACCTTTGTGGAAGTCCAGAAGTAGCCAACCTCCAATTTTAGCTGCTCCATGTTATAATTTTTCTCCCCCCAACTTTCAGTAACAGTAATTGCAAACAGGCATCATATCTTGAAAAATATATGATGCTGCACACAGAATGCAATAACACTGCCTGGATCTGCTTTTCCACTCCTGCTGATGTGCACTGTAAGTTCTAGATCATATTTTAGTGAGCGGTGTTTACTACAAAGCCCCAAAATAAACCAAAACCGTGGTAAACTATTCATGAAATCGTACAGAAAAAACAGTACTGTGTGTTCACTATAAAAAAGATAAATATTCTCCTAGATTAAAATATAATTTTAAAATACTGGTAATAATGGTCAAAGTGAGCCTCGAGGCTATCTAGTGCTTTTGGAGTCCTAGATGCCTTCATGTTACTGACAGTGTTTACTCAGGTACTGTATCTAAGTACATATTTGAGGTACTATATATAAGCATTGCCCATTTAAGTCTACTTTATCCTTCTACTCTACCAGATTTCAGAGAAAGATATGGTCCTTTCATTCCACTACATTTAATTGACACCTTAAAGTAGTTACCTTACAGAAAAATATTTGACATACAAAACATCTGATTAGCTAAGAAAATATAACGGACTGTTATAGTCAAAATTAGCTGCACCTCAACCAGCCAAAAGAGTAAAATCGTACTTTCACATTAATGCATCAGCAATAATAATCCAATAATAGAATTTATCATGCCTTTTTCTTACGTGACATTTTCATTACAGGACTACTTGTGATGGAGTATTTTATATTGTAATATTGCTACTTTTACTTAAGCAAAGGATCTGAGTGCTTCTTCTACCACTGGTTACAGGGCAGTCACACGTTCAGTACTAATAACAGCCATCTGTTCTGCTGAACGCCCTTGAGCAAGACACTGAAAGCCCAGTGGCCGGTTACCATTATAATCACTGGTTGTTCGGATGTAAAAACCCTTTCTCCTTTCTGTGTCCTGTTCATCTATTTTAAAGAATCCTAAACTTTTGACAGCTACATATTATAAACCAGCCATTGCTGCTCATTGAAACCCTTTTGAACTCTCTCTGGGTTGTATCTCTTTGTATCCTCATGTTAAAGATGGAAATATATTCAATTACAGATATAAAACACCTGCAAAACGTGTGATTTCAAGTCATTCTGCTTAAAGCCATGCAGCTGGACTGTAAAAATATAAACATGTTGCTTTACCTTCTAGCTTCATGCCGACGGTGAGGCACTTTTGGAAGCGGCAGTATGGGCAGCGCTTTCTCTGGGTCTTGTCAATCTGGCAGCTCTGGTTCTCTATACATGTGTAGCGTTTGTTGTTCTGGACGGTGCGCTTGAAGAAGCCCTACGGAGAGAACCAATTAAGACGTCAACCCGATTGACCCCTGCAATGCGATGGTAATTGGCCCATTCACACTCCCAGACAGATGGAGAGGGACAGACTTAATGGATACACACACACACACACACACACACACACACAGAGGGAAGTTATGAAAGCTATACTTCTATGCTTTACGGGACACACATGCAGAATATAAAGCAGGGCATAAATACCCACTTTTTACAAATGAAAGAAACTTTTTTATAATGATGTTGTAATACATTTTGATGAAGTCACACAAGGAAATTATTCATAAAAGAGGCAAAACATAAATTCTTTAAATACCTCCCTCAGTTATTGTTTTCACTGCTTATAAACTACTCTATAAAAGGTATAAAATAACATTTTTGCGCTGTCAAAAACATTACTATTCTCAATATTCTCTATTCACATAAGGACTTGGGGAAAGCATTTTTTCAGCTCTCCACTTAATTATTGAAAAGTATGAGAACAGGGGTCCAAAAGATCCAATAAATTATATCCATAATTCACAGTTCCGGGATTACATAGATTCATACCTGCAATGTGGAATTAATTATAGGCAGCAGCAGTGAAAATCAAACGAAGGGAAGATGGTATTAACGTATTCTAGATCCATAACCTAGGAGGAGAATCCTTAAACCAGGTCTTTAAAAAAAAAGAAAAAAGAACGTGCTGCTGTCAATATCTCACCAAACACAAATTTAATTGACAATCTGCATTGCCTGATCAGTCCAAAAATAAAAAGTAAAAAAATCCACTGCACTCGGTTTTGGATTATCGACTTCTCAGTGCTAAAAAATCCATGCTTCAGAGAGAACTTTTTCTCCAATTTTCCATTTAGTGCACAGTGTGCGCTATAAATATCTGTACCAAACTGGATTCTAGCATGCTTTAAAAACACACAGTATCACATCTGGAGATTAAGCAGACAACAGATCACTGAAAAGCTTTAATTTGACCCGTATTTGTTCATAAAGGTATGATGTGGTACCATGTTTACTTAATGTGGGCTGGTGTGTAATATAAATTAACAAATTTGCATGTGTTTTATTGTAAATGGGTAGGATAATGCGGAGGTTAAAGAATATTTACTTGTGTGATTCATTCTCTCTTTTTCTGCGTGTGTGTGTTCCTCAGCACAAAACTGGCAACTCAACCAAAGCTCAAACTAAACTCTGAGCTTGATAACAAATGTGTCCTATTCACAACTGTACAACTGCACGTACAACAAGGGTACAGGCAGGCGTGGGATGAGAAGGGGCAAAATAAGTAAAAAAAGTGAATCTTACTCTGGTAGCCCATAACAAAAAGTAAAACAGACGTATTTTCATTTTAATAGAAAACTACAAAAAAAATGCAACTGCTGGTTTTTCCAGTTTTTTCGCAGCTTCGGCCATGAAGGAACCTCCATTACACTGGAGATGGATTGCACTGCCTGGCTGATAGCGGACATTTAATGCCAATATGAGCCTGTAACTTGTCAACAAACTGATATATCAGTCCAACCACGACAAATTGTACGTTTACTGAATAGATTGCTCGCATTTTAGAGATAATCAATGATAAGCTTCAGGTAATTAGCAATATTATTCATGTTTCAACAAGGATATACAGCACTTTACAAAAGACCTCTTCATCTACATCCTGAATATGCGCGCACACACACACACGCGCGCGCGCATGCGCCTGCGCACACACACCAGAGTGTTTCAGCTGAACTGGGAAACGTGTTTGTGGATTAGCTCTCCCACACGAGCCAGTGCTGAGGCGGAAAAGCAGCAGAGATGCCACTGACATCTCCCTTCAAGCAAGTGCTTAGCATCTCAAGGTCATAATATGGAATAAAATCTATAACATCTGCTTTGAATAATGACCACATAGGCAAGAAATGCAACATCAATACCGTTAGCTGCAATTTTACACTGAATAGTGTTAACACAGACATTTGTCTTAGCTTAATTTTGTGCTGACAGCTTTACTGGGCTACAAAAAAAACGTGGGTAATGCCTATTAGCTCAGTGTTGAGGAGGATAGTGGAAATAGACAGATAGGGACAAATAGGTTGTTGATAGAGCTCACATTCATAATATGCAACAGTTTGCTTTGCAGTAGTCTCATTATTAACCTGTGTGAAACCTTTTGCAACCAGACAGTGTTGCTGTAATGATCTTGTGGTGATAGTTTTAGACAGTAGGATACAGGCTTGTACAAACAGAGACAGTATTATTGTGTACTTTGCTTCCTGGGGTAAATCCTCCTCCCCCACCTCCTGTTTGGTGGTTGCAAAAATGACTAAACCCCTTTGCATGCTTTTGAACTCCCGTTTGGTTTCCAAGCCGTCCACCACTTCACAAAATGCTCTGACACTCACAGGAAAAGTTTCGTAGATCAACTGTCACAACAATATTTGAACTTTGGCCTTCTTTAACTTTGGTTTTCCTGTAATGTTAATGATGAGGAACTGAATCTTCACTGTATGGTTACACTTGTTGCAAGTCACTCTGGACAAGAATGTCGGCTAAATGCCTAGCATGCAAAAAATGCATCTTCACAGAGAGGTTAATGAGCTGAAATATAGCAGCCGTGGAGAAATATAAGAGCCATAGCATTACTGTGTATGAAATGTATTATTAATTGCACAATGCAAATATGACTACATGCAAGGAAAATAAAAATTATAAAGTTAATAAAAAACAAAGAGTACTTTGTCCAGCTTCACTACTGAATACTGCAAACACACAGGTAGTGAAAATACAATCAAACCATGTTCAGTTAGTGTAAACTCAATTGTGACGACTTTGAGGCACTGCAGGAACTTTAATAATACAATTAATTAGGCAACTATATGCTACATCATCGAGACCTCTCTGTCAAAGACAATTCACATACTGGGACTATTATAGACATCAAAGCAGATACAGGAAGGCCATCATAAGTCCACCACGGACACACAATATTTGCAATGTTATTGCAATAGTGTAACGGTTTTCCACTGGGGAGTGGGGAATGAGGGCACTAACCTTGCAGCTCTCGCAGGTCAGAAGTCCGTAGTGATACCCTGAAACCTTATCTCCGCACACGGGACACATCTCGTCCAGGTCTTCGTCATATGAGTAGTCCATCATTTTTATCGGATGTGCTGCGGATGAGACACGGACACACAGTGAGAAGTCTATTTCAGTGCTGAGCAATCTTTGGGGGGGGGGG
>JAVQJD010024471.1:0-44840 GCA_036023655.1 Nannoperca australis | reverse complement strand
CCTAGTTCCTGTTCCAAGACTCCACGCCCCAGTGGAGTCAAGGACTACAGACCTGTGGCACTGACCTCCCACATCATGAAGGCCCTGGAAAGACTCGTCCTGGAGCAGCTCCGGCCCCTGGTCCAAACATATTCGGAACCTCCCTCTACACCTCTACACCCTCTATTTTCTACTGTTTATTATTCTTTTTTCAATAACTTTATTGTGCATTGTAACCGTATCAAAAAGCAATTTCCCTTCTGGGATTAATAAAGTATTTCTGATTCTGATTCTGATATTGTATCCAAGACAAAGTGCAAGTGATACAGTGTTTGTAATAATGTGCCACTACTCAGCCTATATGGTTGCATAACTTATTTGTTAGCATTGTTTTGAGTGAGAGACCTGCACATAGATAGATATTAAAATATGTTTAATATAAAAAGATAATGTGATTTTCTTTGTTTGTCTTTTCATGAGGATATAAATTTTGTCTTCACAGTCTATATGAGCTTGCAGTAGGTTCCTCTTCGTGCTAAGCATTCATGTCATAAAGGACACATTTACTTTTTACTAAAATGAAAGCCTATAACTTCACTTTTTAGTAAAGCGACATAAAGTTGTTTCTTTTTGAACAATCGAATACATCTCTGGCAAAAACATTTCTAGATTGTCAGCATGTAAAACAAACAATCCACAAAAAAGTACACACTGACACACTTCCCCCAGAAAATCACTGGTCAGTTACTAAGCGTTGTGTTGTTACTCTGCTTTCATCTTTCTCCTGGACCTTCGGCAGCAGAGAAACATACAGATTAAGACTGAAGCCCATACAAAGGCTCCAATTAGGGCCATAATTAAAACAGCCACATCCAGGCAGAAGTAGGAGTACCAAGGCAGACTAAAACCTGCTGACTGCAGATGGGCTGCACCTTTGTTCCGAATGACGTACTCAATCCAAAAGATGGCGGTGTCCATAGGAGACATTGGCTGGTCGTGGTGCAGCTGTGAGAGATATTGGATGTTGTTACGGTATGAGGGAGTCTCCAGGATGTCCCTTAGAGCTTCCAGGAAGTCTTCTTTGGTGAGTGATTTGGCCTCCACCTCCCGAGCTGCCCCGCGCACTTTAAGCCGGAGAATGTTGTCAAACTGGTCAAAGAGAAGGGGCAGGCCCAGAACGGGAATACCATGGTAAATGGCCTCATACATGCCATTGGTGCCTCCATGGGCTACAAAAGCACGAGTCTTGGGGTGTCCTAGGATGTCGTTCTGAGGAAGCCAGTCCACCAGCAGGGTGTTGTTCCCCAGAGATGAAGGCTTCTCCCCCACGAACCTCCATACCACCTTCTGAGGGAGCTGAGCAAAAGCAGCAGCGATGGCCTCTGTGACCTCACGAGGCAGGGCTGACACCAGCGTCCCCAGCGACATGACCACCACCCCATGCTCCCCAGAGCTCTGCATGAAGGCCTCCAGCTCAACAGAAAGGGGACGGGCCTTTTTGCACTGAAACCCCCCTATGTAGACCACATTGGGCATGGTGGGCTGAGGGAACTCAAAGACAAAATCTGTCCTCACCAGCCAAATATCAGCTGCATGCTGCAAAGACAGCAAATCAGTTCCAGGAGGGAAGTGCCGCTGGAGCAGATCTGAGTAGGAAGGGTTAACGATGAAGTGCTGTACAACAACACTATGGAGATAATGCAACATATTATTGGTCCTTTCCAGGAAATCCATATGATCATGAAGTTCACTTCCTGACACGGGGACATAGGAGACAGGAGAGGGACCTATGGTGAAATGGGCCTCCCCATTATTAATCCAGCGCACATTGAAGACCATCGGCAGCTTGAGGTAACTACCCAGAAGAACCCCTAGAGTCAATGCAGGGTCTGTCAACATTAAGTCAAACTTGCCATCTTGCATCTTCGTCATAAAAACAGGGTCATCTAACATTATAGCAGCTGCTCTTGCAAGGATCTCATGGCCCTTGGCCATCAGGGATGTGATCATGTGCTGATGACAGAAAGTACGTATAAAAGTTGGCCACCTGCGGCATTCCATAACATCCAGTAGCATTTCATTGTAGTAGTTCTTGTCTGATTCATCCTCCAGCATGTGCACATCAATAGAAGTAAAAATCGAAGAGTTACTTGGGATGTACCAGCTCTTTGAAGAGCGCAGTACAGTGATGTTGTGACCTCTCGAGTGCAATTCTCTGAGAATCACCTCCATGTTGAGCCAGTGGCTGCCATCAACTGGCACCACCAGAATCCTGCTGCCACTACAACAAGTAGGCCAGAGCAACAGGACGCAGAGCCCTGTCAGGAGTACATGGCTCATGCTGGACATGTCCTGGAAGACACAATAGATAGAAATAATTAGATTTGTAAAACACATTCACTCATATTCCTTTTCTGTCTCTGTCTGATTTTGACAAACAAAAGAAAACAGCATGTCTAATTTGTTTAGATTAGACATGCTACATGCACCACTACAAAGCAAAATTAAAAGCAGGAAGGAAGCTGCAGTGTGACAAACTGACAACATCATTGCTACATCCTTCTGCCACTCAAAAAGTCACCATATGAGTGACAGATTTTGTTGATGTAGTATTTGCTGCATGAGAACAGAGGAGAGGTCAGCCTGAATCATCTGTCAGAGCAGTACCAAGGGGAAAGAAATGGGAAATGTAGTTATATGCTAGAAAGAGCTACAGTAAAAGTGATTATTTCTATTATTATTTCTAATGCTAAAATACTAAAGATGGACTACAAGACTAAAATGTTCTTTCTTCTTATATCTTATAAGATATTTTCTTCTTATGTTCTTAATCTGGGTATGTGTTCAGTCCTTTGAGAAGCTGTATGAGAAAAAGGCATACTTCGTTGCTGCATAAAGTATGCCTTTCTATCAGCTACACTCAACTAGAATAACATTATCTAATGGAGCTGAAGGGAACGGAGTTGTACTTGGTGGGACCTAACGAAATATGAAGTTTGCCACTCTGTTCATTTTGAATGGAACAAGAACGAATAGCTTTCTGGAATTCAACAGGGACTGTTTCGGGTCACTATAGGGCTACATACTATATGTTCATGTTTAAAGTAGGTCAATCAAAGTTACAATTTATTTTTTCACACATGAATGCAATGACGTTTAGATATACCTCTCTAAAAAACTGCCTTTATATACCTGTACAACATTTATAAATGTGTAGGAAACTAAGAGAGAGATGCACTTTAAGCCACAAATCATTTTAATTGCAATCAAATGAAAGTTTTACTTCATAGAGAGATATATATTAATTCAACGCAAAAACAAAAATTCTTGAGCACTGATTATACAAATGTATCTTGGTTATTGTGTGCATTTATGTCATGTGAATGTGGATCTTCTACTGTTTGGCTTAAGTGACAAAAATACCTGCCTCAGTTTATGCTGTCCTCCTCAGCTTGTCAGCTGATGGTTGTTAAACTGGCAAGTGTTAAGCTACCTGTATACATACATGACAAAACATTGGGCCTCATTCACAGCCATTGTGAACTTGTCCCAGTGACATAAATCATTTTCTGTCAATGGGAACACAATGTCATGAAAGTGAAGCGGGAAAAAACTGTAATTTTTGAGAATTGTTAATGACAGCATGTCCAGCAGCTGCAGAGACTGAAATAAACATTTATCTTACCCTTCTTGTGATTACATTTACATGTTTTTACATATATTTGATTATTATTGATATTGTTATCCTTGTTAATTATCCTTTATATTTTATAGTCCAGTGGCACTGGCATAATATAAGTTTATTAAAACTAGTTACATTTTGTTGATGTTAAATTTTTCTGTTAAATCAAATGCCTTACCTTGTTCTTCAAAATCCAAAGGTTTGGCTTGAGCTTCAGGTCCCGAGTGAGCCAGGATACTATGTGATATCTGTGTTTCCACAGAGCTTAACCTTTACACACTCACAGGCCCTGTTCTACTAGGCCAAAGTCCAGTTTGTTGATTATAGGTAACTCAAAAAGGTCTGTGTGTTGTAATTAAGAGCAATGGTCAATGTTAAAAGCATGGTACAAGTGAGTATGGTATAGTGCATATTAAATATGGATTTGTAATTTCAGTTATCCAACCTTTTGCATTTGTCTTAACTATGTCAAGTAATTTGTCCCTTTAAAAAAGTTATCAGATGGACTTGAGAAGGCTTTATATACAGTCAGGTCCATAAACAATGGATTTGAAAAATTAACAAACAATATGTGCTTAAACTGCAGACTTTCAGCTTTAATTTGAGGGTATTTACATCCAAATCAGGAGAACGGTGTAGGAATTACAACAGTTTCTATATGTGCCTCCCGCTTTTTAAGTCTGCAGTTTAAGCACATCTTGTTCGTTTCATTTCAAATCCATTGTGGTGGTGTATAGAGCCAAAAAGATGAGAAGTGTGTCGATGTTTCAATATTTATGGACCTGAGTGTATATTACTTTTTGTCTCAGTTATTTCCTGCTCAGCTCCAAACTGCTGCTCATATTATTTCTTTGAATGAGAGTTTTCATTTCCCTTACATGCTCACTGGCAAGTTCAATGCTTATGATGTGACTTATGTGGAAACTTCAGGGTGAACAGGAGAAAAATCCAAACTTGAACACAATCAGAGAGTTGGAGACGGGAGTGGCAGGGAATGTGGAAAGGAGGGAGCAGCAAGGTCACACAGTGGAGGGAAAATAAAGGGAGCATTGGTGATTACAATAACTGCATGAGTTCAACAGTCATATCAGCAAACGCCAGCTTTCCCCTCCTCCCCTCTGCCAGTTATATGAACCTGAGCCAGGGAACAACAGCTCAACAGCAGACCACAGAAATGATTTACAGACATTTATAAGTAACATAAATACATATGTTTACCAAAGTGGCATACCTCAAACAGTTGAAGTCCATTAAGTTACAAGTAAAAGTACATACGATCAATTTATTTTGCTCAATCAAAAGTCAACACTGTTAACCTGAGCAAAGAGCTAAGGTTTGGCTTTATTACTATACAGATCAGGGCTTGTATGTATCATTAGATATGAGAATTACCATCAAATACCTCGAAAGAAAATCTTAAGAGTTCTTTGCCAAAAGTAAAGAATATGACACATTAACACACGTCACACACACTTCCAGTGAAGTGTAGCAGTAACCTTTAAAAGTAGCTTTTAAATGGACACATCATTAATCACGTGTGCTCAGACAGTATTAATTAAGAAATATTCTTAAACAACTTATATGATTCAAGTTTTTAAAGTTAATCAATCCACATCTTTCAATCAGGTTAACAGTCTGTATGTGACTGCTGAAATGTGCATGTGTGTTTCATTTGCCACCTGCTGCCAAATCTTAACAAGTTAGGACAGCTCTGCAGATGGCCTACATCCTGGAGAAGATAGAATGATATTCCTGGATTAGAAAAGTTGATAAAATTACTTTACATCTAAGTCTAAAAGTAGACACAACTATGTTCCACTATGAGAACTCTGGGCTAAATAGGACCAGATTAGATCATCATATCATATTTGGGCCCAGAAGTCTTGTACTTCCTAGATTGACTGATGACAGTAAATCTCAGAGGCATAAAGAGTACAAATAAATCAGTAGCATTCTGAAAGAACCAGGAGCCACATGACCCTTGGGGTCCGGATTTAGGACCATGGATGGATAAAGAGAACTGGTTACAGTGTTGGAGAAGGGACCCTGTTTATTCCAATGAAAGTTACTCAGTGCTGCATGAAGCCAAAAATGTTTGACTTCCTGGGTCTAAAAACTTGGATCCCATCGTGTGGCCCACATGGATACTGTAACAGTAACGCACAGCAACCCTCATGGACAGGTGGAGTGTGTAATGGTACAAACATCAACCACAAACCATCAAGCTTGAAGCACTGCTGTTAAATAGTTTGTCCTTTACTATATGAAAATGGATGCCCAAGTAATCCAGCCTTCCTTGTATTTTTCAAGCACATTGTTTTTTTCCTGTGACCATTGATCACCTTGTATTCTGATTGTGCAGTCACCTTTTAAGAAGGCCTCAAGTACAATTTAGGTTTTTATTATCTCAGACTTCTGTTCTGTTGGAGATTCAGATGTCACTTATATTTGCATGCACCAGTGGGAGGCAAACACACAGGAGGTGTAATGAAAAAATCTGCTGTACTGTAGACAAAGAGAGACTTACAGACTATTAAATCATCAAAGCGGCCACAGATGATGGTGCTACACTGGTTAGACTGGACAGTGATCAGAGTCGGAGAGTAAGGCTGATAATTGCTGATGAACATATCCATTGCCATGGTGATGATGGTGAGCCACGCCTAAAAATGATTTCTGTTTTGTTCACATGGAAGTCTTTCTACATTCATTGCACCTTTTCAAAATTGCACTCGAGCCAAATATCTGAACAAAGACTCGCTGGTTAAGAACCTTTCCTTCCTTCAATTGTTCTGCATCGTGATATGACTTATTTAAATCCCCATCACAGTGTTCACACCATTTGCTCACATGCCCAGCATATACTATCACTTGGTGACAGTTGTAAGCTATGCACTATTGCATGCATATTGTAAAATCATTCTTCCTCCCCTTTTACAAGCCTATTTTTTTGTTTATTTCCGAGCTACATTGTTTGCATTTTAATTTGATAAACACTTACCTGATGTTGGGGTCTCGCTGTGGAAACTGATTTGATCACATGGAGCAAAAGTTGGCATTAAACACTTCAGGGCATGATTTAACAGTTTTATTGTACTGTTCAAGAGGACTCTAAGTCATGTTTTAAATGCAAAATAGCTGAACATGAATGACACAAAAACGCTCCAGCATTTAAAACAGACTGAAGAATTCAACATAAATGTGAAGTAAGTATAATACAAAGTCTGAATGTTTTATCATAAATACATCCAAAGTACAAATTATTCCAACTAACACAACAACACTTGCAGTTTATTCTAATTGTAATACAACATAACCCGGCATACAAAAAAAGTGATCTTTGCACACCTTTATAATGAAAGCTGTTATCTTATGTTAGCAGCTCTCTGAGGCTGTACTTAGGAACAGAGCAACATTGAACTAATTTTAACATCATCATGCTAAGATGCTCCAAATGCAAAATGTTAAACAGCTAATACTTACCATGTTCACCATCTTAGTTAAGCATGTTAAGATGCTAACATTTGCTAATTAGCACAAACACAAACTAGCTGAGGCTAATGGGAATGTCATTAGTTTTGCAGGTATTTGGTCATGAAGTATTTAAGAATTTAATTTACCTGATGACAGAGCTAAATGAAAGGTCAGACAATCACCAAAGATGCAGTCCACCCTGAGGAGGATGTGAATATGTGTGCCAAACTTTTATTTATATAGTGCCCTATAATATGACTAATATATGACTAAGTTATCTCAGGGCACTTTTTCATATAGAGCAGGTCGAGACCGACTCATTATATTTACAAAGACCCAACAGTCTCACCATGAGCAGCACTAGTAGCAAGAAAAACTCCCTTTTAACAGGTAAAAACCTCAAGCAGAACCAGACTCTGGGTGGGCGACCGTCTGCCTCGACCGGTTGGGTTGAGTTCCTGCACACTAAACAATACATTATCATATCAAACATATTAAACAAACCTACTCTGCGTGCAATGCCAATAATAACCCCACCAAAAAACTGTGCACAGTACAGTTTCACTAGTAGTAGACTGTCACTGTCAGTTGTTGTCAGTAAATCCTAGAAGTAGGATGTCACAGAGGCCAAGTGTGTGCATATCTCTTGTTTCTGTCAATAAGAAACTATTAACATTTATGACCCTCATGTGCTGGTTTATAATCAGCTGCTCAGTGACATTCCTCAGAGGCAGATAAGGTTGAAATTGATCAAGTCAAGTAGCCCTCTCTTATTCCCAATGCCATGACAACACTAATGATGAAGACAAACCCTGATTACGGTGATGACGTTAGCTTTCAAAAGAAAGATGCTGTGGTGAACTGAACCGTTTGTTCTTATCAGGCCGCCATGGTGATGAAGGTTATGGGATTCTTCCTTGTTTTGATTTCTCTTGCTATTTGACACCAGGTGCAGGGCCCGCAGAAACAGGCGTACACACAGTCATTGCAAACTGTACCCTGTGAAGACAGAAACAGATAAGAGGGGTTAAACATGCAACAGTTAAGGGAAAAAACAAATGCTTTCAAATGGTTCATGATCATAAATACTGTTTTACAAAGAGTATAATTAATTTGCATTATCCTACAGCTTCTAGTTCCATAACACAGCATGACTTCGGTCACAGACATTAATCATTGTCAAAGTCTACCTAAGTATGTACTATGTACTGTAACTCTCTTTAATGACAATACTACATGAATTGCTGGATGTTGTCTGGGAACGTAAATACACTGTGACGAAAGGCTAAACAGGTTTAAGACTGATCAGAAATAAGATAAACAGGCTTTTATGCTGGTCAACAGAATGCTTGTAAGCACTGATGCAGTTGAGGTGCATATTATTTACAACAAAAAGCCTTATCTTTATTTATTTTTTTATAGAGGCATAAGGAAACATAGTGTCTTACCTCAATGCCATATCGTTGACGTACTGACACCCTGAGGGCTGTAGTTATGGGAGGGATGAGTCCGAAAGCGTCCAGCAGGGGTAAACACATGCACTCCCCGGCCTCGTGCGCTGTCTTACAGGTGAAGCAGGGAAGACACCAAAAGGCGAGGCAACCTGAGAAAAAGTCGAGAAAAAGAGAAAATGGTAGGAATGTGCAAAATTTTGAGGCCTCTTAAAGGTGTATACACACTGTTGTTGCACTCGGGAAAATTGAAAACTAGTTAGAATGTTTCAGACTTTGAATTTTTTGATTTGATGTCCCGTATTATCTGAGTATGCAGACGGTTTACATTATCATAAGGAGCATCAAGAATGGTAATACACAGCAACGCCCACATACATCACTGCTCCCACCTATCTCCAATCGGTGGTCTGTTAGCATTCCTGAACCCAGATCAGTCTGAATGATCAACTTCAGAGAGGGGTTATAGATATGGCAAGTTCTTCAACACATGTTCTAAAAATTGCACCTAGTGTTTCTTCTTGTCCCTCACTGTAAAATGTGTATACCTGGTCAAACTGCATTAAAAGTGCACTTACACTGGGGCAGGTCTTGGAAGCAATCACAGATGCCAGAGGTCCATTGGCTGGATACAACGGTATTGATGAAGGGCCTGGGCTGGGTCACGACCATCTTTTCAGACATGACTTCAGCTTCTGACAAAAATAAAACACAGATTACAGTCCAGGTGAAATCCATGTAGTTTGTCTGGTGACTGTAATGATTTATGATAAATTGAAGAATTAAACATTGTACATCTTCTGTACCTCTACCTCTGACACTAATACATAACATTTAAAAAACTCTGGATTCCATCCTCTGGACATTTTCTGGGTTCCTGAAAAGCTGACGGTATTTATTTGACAGCAGCAACAGTATATTAGAAAATGATCAAAATCAGTACATACTCCATATTATTATGTGTTTAGGGTCAAGGTTTCACATATTGACTGAATGTAGTGGACAGAGCAGCTGGCATTATAAATAATGCTTATTGAAGCTACTTAAGGAACATAAATAATAGGTTATGCAAACAGCTATGTTTGCAATGTGATGGTGATGTTATCCATGTTCTCATTAAAGGTGGTCGGTTTTGTTGAGACTAGTATATTGTACTTTACTGTTATAGAGGAATAGATATAGAGAATATTTACCACATTGGGTGGTAGTTAAAGGGCAATTACACCTATTTTAAGATTTCATATCTGTGTAGCAAGTGTTTGTGGTTAATTTTCCTAAAGTATAAAAAGAAAGAGTTTGTTGATCCAAAAGTTGCTCAAGTCTTGGAAATTAGACATATTTTTTTGGTAGTGTATCCTTTTAAGATTTCATCTATGAAATTTGCCAAAGGGCGAACAGTAGTTTATGGATTTGTCTTGAAAGTGTGATATCTTTGGATCCTGGTAATGTCATAAATGTAAAGTCATGTTTCTCAGTTTCTTCTGGGTCATTAGAATTTACGTTGCTGTCATCAAACAAACACCTCATATTTTTGACTTTTCAGGAATCAGACTTGATCGCAGATGAACAGGTCTGTAGGTTAGAGTTCAGCTACTTCTGTTTTCAAAAGGTTTCAGAAATCCACAGGTTGCAGAATTCCCTGAACAGCTGCAGCATCACTCATTCATCTTAAGTTAAAACATGAAAAGGATCATGCTCAATGAGATACTAGGTTCAATAGGTCAATAATTATAGGAAGTAGCTTCTCCCTGTCAATATTTCTATATACTATCACTGCAAGTTTGTCCCTCCAAGCACTTAACACTGGGTTGTCTTACCTTCCTGTCCTATGAGGAAGAGGGAGCAGAGAGAGCTGATGGATCATCGAGTGATGGATTTGCAGGGCAGTGAGGCATTTTATAGACTTGCTGCAGAGCAGTGAACGTGACAGGGCAGCAGAGAATGCATGCCACTGACTAGTCTGTCCAGTTTGACTTGTGTCAACAACTTTGACAGTCAGACATCAGAGTATCTGACTGTTATGCATCCTTTTAAATTGTCATGCCACAAAATGCACATTACCTCATATTCAAAGTGCGTAACTCTAGATGGAGGTATGTGATAAGAACAAAACAGAATGTCCTCTACAATGCGTGTCCCCTGTGCCACAGTGACACGTGGCTCTAAGCCTTTGTTTGAATGTTACGGTTCTTCATCACATTCGCAGAGAAGCTGTTGATTCTATCGTTTCCTTGAATTCACATCTCCTTATTGTTCTCAGATTAACACTGCGACATGTGCTGTTATATTAGAATTCAGTCAAATAATTCAAGACAAAATATTTGGGTTATGTATCTTAACCACAAGGCCAGTCTAGAATTCAAGATCAGCTGGAAAGATTGGCGTAGGAAATGGAATAATAGCATACAAAAAAATGAAATATTTCTGACTTGAGTAATCATCAGGTTTACGTAAAGTGAAATGAAAAGATTTGCAGAAGTTTTGCCCGACAACTTTGATTGTTAATAGAACCAGCACACAATATAATTCATTCCTAGCAAATGTCATGTTAATGTTCATCTTAATGCAAAATGCAAAATCAATTGCTTTATGACATTAATTAACAAAAACTGTCACAATTTCCAAAATATGAAAGAGGCATGAGGAGAGCCAAGTTTTTAGGTAGTGTATAATTTAACTTGTTGGTTAAATAGAAAAACGTATGTGTTTGTAGTGTGTGCTTTCCTCTTTGCTCTGTACTTATTTTATTCCTGTTCTCTCTGATTCCTTCCCTCTCTGTATTCCCGTTCCTGATGTAAAGCAATACTAGATTCCAGAGATGACTTCTGAAAACCCACAGCTGAACAATTTTTTAAAGTTTTCTCTACATACTTTAAAAGAAAGGTAATACAAGTGTGAATGATATTTAGGAAATCAATCAATAATTTTTCTTTGCAGACGTGTGGCAAGATCAAACTTACATTTTTAAGTCAGGCTGTTATAGTACTGTTTGTGAGCCTATTTGAAAAAGCATAATCATCAGTGTGTTGTGGTACCTCTATTAAAGAACACAGTGGTGAGAGAAGAATTCAGATCCTTTACTTAAATGAAAGTACCAATACAACAATGTAAAAAGACTGCATTACAAGTAATTCAAAGTCAAGTATAAGCAGCTAATTGTACTTCAAAAGTAAAAGTAACTTTTCTGCAGAATATATTGTATATATTATATATGACAATTTTCGATTGAAGGTAGCTGATATCTTTTTTTGGGGGGGGGGGCTGAGAGGTACAGGTGTATGCCTCTAAGGTCATGGGTACTCCCCCGATCACCTCCTCTCTTGGAAGTCGCTTTGCAATGTAATGTTATCATTTATCTACTTTAGATACAGTTAGGTAGTTTGACCCAGTGGCTCTGACCATATTAGAGGGGAAATATCTTGTGGAACTGCTAACAACTTATAGACATCTGAAACCAACTAGACACTGCTTTTATAGACAAAAAGTGTTTTGTAAAAGGCCACAAGGCGTTGAGAATCACTGGTTTAATCTGCAACAGATCATTGTATTTTATGAAGTTATCTTGTGATTTTTGTGTAAAATCTTAATTTGAAAGGTAAGTAGTAACTATGACTGACTGTGGCTGTGGTGGAATAAAAAGTACAATATGTCATTCTGATTTGTAGTAGAATAGAAGTATACAGAAGCAACCCTTTAAATAGAAGTACCTAAGAAAATACTTAATTAGGTTATTTTTCACTATTAGTATATAATATAATATAACAGTTTCTCAAAATAACATGCAGAACTTCTCTGTGGGACACAGTGTCCCTGCTGAATGCTCTGAGGTAACGAGGAGTGGCTGGAGACCAGAGGAAGTGTGATTAAATCAACTCCTGTACTCTGGAGGGCAGGCTGCAGCAGAGGCCCGGAGAAAGGAGTGCTGCGTGTGTCTAGACCAAGTGCGCCCCCTGCAGGGAGGTCAGAGCAGTGTATCTGGCTGCGGAGGATGAGGCGTGGGATGCTGCTCTTCTCTTCAGCTCTCTGGAGATCTGGAGCCAAGATAGCGGATAGCAGCAGCATCCGTACAGGCAGTCACTCCACACACTCCCCTGTAAGACACACAGAGAGAGGCCTGAACACAGGTGGGAGGCTTGAACAAAAGGTGAACATTTGCATTTAGGTGCAAAAAAATTTTTTTTACTGATATATACAATGCAGCAGTTCTGTGTGTTTCATTTGCCTGTTGTTCCCACATCTTTTGTAATTACCAACATTTCCTAAAGTTAGTTAGACTATAATCTACAGTAAAATAATGACATTTGTCATAGTTTTACCACATTCCTTTTTGTTAAATGCATGACAAACAAACACATATTTAAAAAAACTAAACTAGGTGAATATGCACCAGTAATCAAAGAGCAAAAAGTACAGCATATAGCTGCTTGAAGTTAAGAGATGGCAGCATATTTGTCAGTGTAACAGTAATAATCATCCTCTTCTGTTTCAGTAAATGTCCCCCCTCTGTAAGTTTCTTACAGCCAAGCCTTTGTTCTCAACAACCGGGATGAAGTGCTTGTCAGTAATGTCAAGGTGAAATGTTTGTGGGTGAGATTTGATAAATCAATATAGTCTGAGAAACGCAGCTGGAAGGCAGATCCTCGTTGTTCCATGTGCAGCCTGAGCATGTGATTTCTCCTTCATGATACTGAGTCAGTACTGTAACTTAGAGCCTAATCAACGCTTTCTGTCAGTTTTGATTACTTACTGTTACTAGTTTCATTTTTGTCAAGTTGAAACTTTATTCTTTCATAATATCAGTCTCATTAGAAAATCTGCCTAAATTTTGGCTTGATCATGACGCATTTCTGAACTTTACCAACAACATGGTTATGAAACATGACAAAGACATACACAACCTTCCTGTGAATTGAATGTTGGAGGTGACATAACCAACAAAATAATCTCTCCACCCACAAGCATCTTTACATGTCTGAGGATTTGATTCTGATTCTGATGTGTTATACGTGCTGGTAAACAGCCTTACAGGAGCAAAAACAATCTCAAGACAAACACACTTGTCTTGCTGAAGCAGCAGACCTGGGATCTGCTCAGTACCACAGTGTGTCTCTACTGCACTGCCTCCCGTGTGAATTCAATGTGGGAGGGTGACATTAACAACTAAAATTATCACTCCGCCCCCAAATATTCATTATAGGTCTGGGAATCTGAATGCAACACGCAACTTTGTGATTTAAAGTTTGCATGCAAATATATTTATACCATATTACATATAAACAGACGTAAATAAACGTATGGTATCAACTACATTTTTGGATTGATATGTTAAAAAGATTTGTTGGTTTATTTAGTGTTTAGTGTTTAGTGATACTCTGATAGATGCAGTCTGCACAATAAAATAAACACACTTAATATATATGAAGAAGAAAAAAAGCTATCAAAGCATAACAAAGACAAAATAGAATTAACAAGGAGCAAAGTTATGAAGTGAGTTACGGAGACCAACCAAGACTAACGCCCTGCCAAGCAGCTCTGTGAGGCTGTATTTAGTTTGTACTCATTTCAGTACAAAACTAGCCTATACAAGCATACACACATACAATGCACATAAAGTCACTCACATTTCAATCAAAACTACAAATGTTAACCTCATGAAGGCTCTTGGAAAAGTCAGGAGATCAAAGGACTCATCCTCTGGGGACCACGAATGCTTGTAGAAGATTTTATGACAGTGGTGGACATAAACAGCCAAAGTTAGAGATATATATGCAGAAAGAACATACAGAAAGATGATCCAGAACTTTTAAAGGCTGAAGTAATCTGTCTGAATCTACTGTTTTATTCTCATGATAGACGCGGCATTGTCTCCTTCTACCCATGATTGAGTAGTTGCTTTGCTTCACAAACAACCCACATGCTGGGACTTGTTTTCATAAGAACTTCTGGCACCTTCCTAGCTCATGCTTTGCAGTATTGATAACGATCCACAGCCCACTCCACCTCCAGAGAAGCCAGCATTACCAACCACCTCCTTCTCTCCGATGGCAGTGCTCCAGCTTCTGCCTGCCTCCAACCACTCCCACCTCCGGCCTTATCTCTCCTTCTCTTCACTGTTGCAGAAACGGCCGGCTCGGCTTATCCAACGTAGAACTAACATCTTGGCTCTGGCAGTTGCTATTTGCACATCAAACATCTGTTTTTTATTGGTTATGTGCACTGATCGGTGACAGAGAAATTATGTTTTGACATCTGTGGTCACGCAGGCCGGTGTATCGGTGTTTAGTGTGGACAAACAGCGCCACAGTGAAACAGTGGGTGGACAGGCTGAGCAGCTTGCTGTATCTTAAAGGCACCAACAGTTTGTTGTTTATTCATTGTTATTTATACCTCTAGTTCAAATGTATTAATTTATTAAACGTGTCCTGATTTCACTGCATCCTCAGCATAAATCTAAGTTTTATCTGATGTCACTACATAGACTCAAAACATTGTTTGCATTTCTAAAGTAGTAGCCAGTGTTATTGGGCACACCTACTTGATGCAGCTATTTCCCCCATGTGCTGTTAGTGTTACTGTGTTTCATCACAGAAACTTCTCCTTCTCCTCAGCAGTAATCATAATTATTCAAAGCTCCAGCTGCTCTTTGTAATTCAGCTGGGGACACGGTGTGGTACCAGTGAAAACAATCAGCCGCATTGTTCAGACCTGTGTTTATCACAACATCACACCTACAGGAGACACTCCACTTGAATGAAAGAATTTGATCACAAATTCTCACGTTCCCACCTCAACTAAACAGGAAAAACGATGGTTTATTCACAGTACCTTACATTTTCTGTCACAACACTGAAAAACAATAATTAACCGACATGACCAAAAGTTGCTATCAAACGTCAGTTAGCTACAAGTTGTGAAACCAATTACTTTAATTGCAGTGTAGTACTTACTACCTGTTGAAATGATAACACACCAATGGCTTTGTTTGAATGCAGTGACTGTATTAGCGTAGGGCTCAGTGAACGGTTAAGGGAGTATAAAATGATGCTATGGCCTTCACAGCCACCAGGTCTCAACCCACACCTATGGGGGATTTTGGACTAATATGTTGGGCTGTTGTTTGATTATATTAATCTAATATTTTGATTAAACTTGCAATACACATTTAATCACCCTCTGCATGGTTAGAGTGTACTACTTCTATGTTCTGAGCATGCAGATTCAACCAAACATGACATGGGTCCTCATACTGTACATAAATGCAATCAATTCTAATCAGGTTTTATTCAAAAATGTTAACAAAAAAGACAGAATAACTTATGGAATTCTACTTTGGACAAACAGCAAGAAAGAAAAAAGAACATGACTATATGATATTAAAATAAGCTTACTACAGGTAATAACAGATAACAGAACAGAACAGAAATGGGATCACAGAATTATTGAAACTGTACATTTCCGACATGCCAGAAATCAATCCAGTTGGTGATTTAAATCGGTCTTAATCTGTACAGTGGCAGCCCAGCTTTAGGCAGCCCTTTCTACCACCATCATTAATGAATCAAATGAGGGAGTATCTTCTGGTAGAATGATTCTCATCCTTCCAACAGAATTCAAAGACTTGGAAATCTGGGACAAGGAGAACTTAAACTGCTCTGGAGGAGGCTTACTAATACACTATGTTTTTCTGTCATTTGCCACCAATTTGTGTTCCCACTTATCCAGTGTTAGATTAAGCCTAAAGATTATTTGTTGAGGTTTTTAGATATCTGCCTCTAAGATTTCAGCCACTACCTGAAAAACAATGGAAAGACAATATTTCCTTGATAAAAGTGGAGTCTGCGCTGTATTACCTGTATGCCGTATCGTTCCCTGACAGACGCCCTCATGGCCAGAGAGGCCGGTGGTACACAGCCGAGACAGTCCAGCAGAGGCAGGCAGGGACACGCACCCACTGCACTGGTCACCTTACAGGTGAACACTGGGAGGCAGCACAGGGCAAAGCAGCCTGCACACACAGAAACACAGAAACACACACACACACGCACACACACACACACACACACACACACACACACACACACACACACACACACACATTAGATGAACTCACAGTACACAAGAACATAACAGTGTGACATTGTAGGAAATTACACTGAGAACTTCATCATATTTTGTATCATACTGTTTACTGCATGATTCATGTTTGGACACTTACAATCTCCCACGTCTTTGTAGCACTCACACAGGCCGGTACTCCATTGACCTGCCTCCGGAACCCTGCCCTCCGGCTGGACCTGGACCACCTGTCGAGACATAGCTGAGCTGACCGTCCACGTCCATGAAAGAGAGGTGGGGACAATTAAAATACCATCACATGAACCAAAATGAACTATAGGGGCACAGTTACATTCTGGCTTTGATGCTCTTCATAGTCTATGTTCAAATAATGAACACAGCTTTACTTCCCCAATATAACTCGTGAATTACTGGTCACTTTACAGATACTAAAGGATTCCCTTCATATTCTGTAGTTTCAACTTTTATTATTGATTATCCACTCTGAGTTATACACTGTAGAATCTTCTTTATTTGCATTTATCTAAATTGGCTCTTTTTAAATTGATTAAATGTTCAGTTAATCATCCACTTAAATAATGTCATTAGCCAATTCCAGTACTTCCCAGCATGCATTGTAGTGGGCTGGAATTCTCCAAAAATCTTTCTAATTTGAGAAAAACTTAGTGATGGAGTCTTGTTATGTGTCTTTTTTGTCACAAAACCTGCCTATACAGCCAGTGTACATTAGCAAATATTTTTCATATTAAAAATATTCACATTGTTCAAGTTGAACATATCTGCAAACAGTTCACTGCCAATGCGTTTCATTTGTTTTCCTGCATTATCTTCTTCAAATAGTACTGCATTCAAAGTCAGTAGAATGTACTCAGCGTATCAGAAGCCAAAGTAGACATTAAGCTGCAAAATGGCATATGGAAATGTTAAGTTATAATATAATATTGGTTTATTATTACAGGTGCATTCATTGTAAAGAGCCTATTAATAAGGCTTCTGGTCAAGATGGAGCAACCGTATTGGCAGTTAGTCAACAGTTATCACCTTTTATATGCTGATGATAGTCTTGTTGTGGCATAAAATGTAAATACTAATAGTAGTAAACACTAATAGTATGAGGTTTGTTGAAGATTCAGTTGCTATCTGATGTTAGCAAGACAAACCAGTGAGGTGCTTGCTAAGAACAAAAGTCCACGCCCCTCACTCACTGTCTCCTGACCTGAGTTATTCTTTAGCCCTGCTCCTCAGCCACATGGCAAACTCTGAGAGGAATATTCCACCAGAACTTTCCCTTTTTCTGGTACACGTATAGCTCAGAGCCAGCGAGCTGTAATGATTTACATCACCTTTCATGGTAGAGTGAAGTATTACTGGAAATATATAACCACACTTGCGTTGGTAAAGAATAAATGACTTACCCGTCTGAGAGTTTCATTATCAAAATCTCAGGAAAACCAGGAACTGGGCACAGTTTTGTCATCTACTGTGACTTTTTATCTCTTCCTGTCTTCTCACGTTGACTCTCACATGTATTGTGCTCGTTGCTCAACTGCAGTGTTTTGGTGTAAATATCAGATACGATGGGTAAACAAGGCACCACGTTACCATGACAGTTAACTCTGGTGACCTGCAGTATGTTGACAGTTTATTCAGGGACACCCGTAAAAGATTAGTTAAAGAAATTAGTCTAAAAGAATTTGAGTCCAGTGACACTGACACTGACATTCAGTGACATTTTTTTTAACCTTTACTGGTAAGGTGGCTCCAGCATCAGTTATTACCACCATGGAAAAGAGTATTTTGGTTTGAAAGTTGCACCACAGGACACCATATGAAATTGCACCATATGTGGGGGTTTTCAGAAAACACTCACTGAAGCAGTGCAACCTGAAAAATGCCTCTACTGTGATATTTGATTTCTCATTTTCCTGATAAAATAACAAATAGGAAAGTCCCAGTGGAGTAATTCATACCTCTATCAAACAAAACATGTCTCCTCTTCCATACAGGCTACAGCTGACACATATGATCACGCAGAAGATTAACAAAGGTGACATTCATGGTACATCCACCCCAAAATGTAGAACCTGATTATTCACAGTAGAAGCTGACAATGACAATTGAATTCCTACAGTATACTGTACACATTTTGATGTTCATGCCCTGATCGAAGATATAAAAAATATATAAAAAAGAACTGACAGTCTTTTTTTACTCCATATTTTCCATAGATGCTCTACCTGTCCTACCTATTTTCTGTCTTCATGCTAAGCTAAGCTAACCAACTACTGGTTGTAGATTCATATTCACTGTCCAGACAAGAGTGTTATTTATCGTCTCGCTCCACTTACATTCAAACAAACACAAACAGAGAAGCAAAACAAACATTCTGTAATGGAAAATGTGTCTTTATTTAAAACGTATGAAAAATCACAGACATCTACAGACAATAGTATATTACAAGGATGATAGGATGCATAATGTGATGTGATTTTAAGTCATGTCGGGACTTTCAGGTAACCTTGAAAATAATCAAACGGAATTACCCTTTAAGTGATTTGACATGGTGTTTCTTATTTGACATGTTATAATGGGATGTAAAGGTTAACATTATGTGATAGCGCAGTGATGTGGTGATTACATCTTGTGTGTGCGATATGATGCATTCTGAGCTGTGTTCAGGGTCCTTCACTCGTGGTCTCTCTGCATCATTCCAGGCATTCAAACCAGGGTGATTGGAATACTAGAATACAATAACCTGCAGGTTGCCTGAATCTTTGGGAACTCTACAAATTAGGAGAAAAAAAGGTAACAAATTAAACATTTTTACTAAATATTAACACATAAACATCTCTCGACCTCACACCCACATACAATGTCACTTCACTCACTGTGTTGGATTGTTTTGCTGCAGAAGCATTTGACCTGATCCAGTTTCTTCATTGGCTTTTTTGGAAACAGTAAGGAGCGACATTTTATTTCTCTCTTGGGTAAAACTGCAATGATAACAGAAGTGATCATTAAAATTCACTCCGCGTAAACTCTGATCATAACCATAACAATGCCTTATTGTCGGCTTTACTTGACGGCATACTGTTATATTGTGTACAACGGCAGAAATGTCACCAACCAATCCTTTGAGCCAGTAAGAGACTCATTTATGACGTATTTATTATGCTGATTTTCACCAATACCAAAATGTAAAGACACTCACCTCTGCACTCACACGTGGAGGGCTTTTCTCTGGACCTCTGAAGTCGAGCATGCGAAGCTGTATACAGCAAGAAATCATTTATTAGGAACAGTAATACATTACCCATTAACCACCTCTATAATTTCCCGTCATGTAGTCACTTGACGTGTATATTTTACAAGCACAGTTAGTTATTTACTCTAATGTCAAAAGTTGCATCTATAACAATAAAAATAAAGCTTTTCTTTGTATTTACCTGTGCTGTTGCAGAAGTTGTCAACCAGAATGATGAGCAGGAGAGTAACACTTATGATCCTCGACATGATGGCTGCGTGTTTGTCCTGTTCACGACAAAGTCCAATATTCTACAGCAGATCAGAAACTCTGACGATTATATACCAACCCTGGGAGTGCGCAGCCACGTGGGTCTGCAGTTTCATCTACCGGAGATCAGTCCTGGCAAGTCTAAGAGGGGATTTTTTGTGCATGCATGGATTCATCCATAAAATGTGATGAAGATGGAGATAACCCCCCCTCCCATATACTTACACACACAAACAGGAAGATAGATGGAGAAAAACTTTTTTTTAAACTGGGTTGAATTTTCACTTAGATTACAAGCAGTATATTCAGATTGTTCCACGAATTAGACATAGTACATGTGACAGAATGGCTTCATTGAATTGTTGATAAGCAGTTAACCTCAGAAAGCACAGTAGCTGTTGCCGATCCAGAAAGTTACTCGTTTTTGTGACTATAAATGTGCCAAAATCTCACACCAATTTGCAATAACATTTCACTGTTTATTTGTGGCTATGCATATTTCAGTCTCATCTCACGTTTGAAATATTTATTAGAGCAGCAGAACATAAAACATAGTTTGGCGTCTCGGCTCCGACTTTATGAGCAAATATCTTAAACCCTCGTAACTGGAGCTTAGATGTCTGTGGCATCCTCCCAAACTCAGCCTGAAATCTTTGGTATCTTTGAAAGCATCGGGGTCTTCACTACAACTGAAACAAAGTCATGTGGGTTTGAACACTGTTGGGTTGCACAGAGTAAGTTTGTAATGCGGCAGGTCCATTGGGTTTAAGAGGTTAAGGTGTAGGGTGTGCTATACCTTAACCTAAATATAGAGATTTGACACATTTGGACAGATTTAACATAACTTCAGGCAAAAGTAATGCGAAAAACATAAATAATTCAGATAAAGATAAAAGGAAACTCAAGTCAGTGAGGGAACAGACTTTCACACTGAGTTCAATGAGTCCATTTAACAAGCTGCAGGTGTTGACAAAGAACTGAGCAAATATTATAACCAAAATATGTTTATTATAATATTTTTTTTCTTTCCCTACACAACAAATATATTTTTTTATATGGACTACAGAGCTGCAGTTAAATGAGCTGACTTGAACTGTTGCCTCTGACATAAAACGTTACATGTGTTATGTATGGGGATTATTGAGCAGCGTCTGCCATTGGCTGGCGCCTGAGTCACTCTCTCATTAAGGAAGGTGCGTAATTACGCACTGCGCCCTCGAAACTTTGGCAAACCTCCACAGTATAATCCGAAGTGTCAGCACTGTCCCTTATAGCACGCCCACAGTGACGTCCGCGTGCCGCTATGAGTAAAGACACAATACGAGGAAATCCCCAAGGCCGAGAAAACGACGAGAGGCCCCTTTAAATCGACGCTTCCTCTGCGTTGTGCCAAGAGAGAGAGAGAGAGATAGAGAGAGAGAGAGAGAGAGAGAGAGAGAGAGAGATCGGATAAACAACAACACTGTTCTCAGAAGCCGCTTTTACCGGATTCCTCTCTTTTGTGCGGCCTCGGTGAAGAGGTGAGGTGATATTTATGATATTCAACAGTATGTTTAAATGATTGTAGGGAACGCGATCAGTTAATGTTGATTTTAGAAGCGGGGGGGGTGAAGCAGTCAATCAAACGGAGGACACGCTGTTGTGCTGTTCGGCTATTGTAATGGTCAGGAAGGCGTATTGCTACACCTGTTAGTTGAAACAGAGTGGGAAACGCATAAGAGAACATCGCTTCTCTCGGTGTAAACACCGGAGAAGTGTCTGCGCGCTCTCGCCCAAAAGCTGGCCGCTCTCTGACGCGTGGGGGCTATTTTTGACAGACGTGTTTACTTTCTTTCACAGGCAACGAGGACTTTCTCTCGGTTCTTTCCTACATTTTGTCGTCTGTAGTTCATACATTCGTTGTTGAATGCCATTGCGGAAGTGAAGAAGCTTTTCGACGCGACACGACGCTTGGGCTCTGCGGACATCTAGCGGCCGATCAGGAGAAGGCGACTACTACAGAGATGTACGGAGCTTCAGGTATCCCCGAGCTCATCCCGCCCGGCGGGCCGCCGCGGCAGCCGGGCCCGGCGGGGCAGTACAACCCGGGACACCCACAGGTCAACGGCGACGGCGGTGGGGCCAACCCTCAGAGACTCGGACAGAGGGCACCTAAACTGGGCCAGATTGGTCGGTCCAAGAAAGGTGAGCGACTCATACTTTTTAAAGCAGTTTGTTTGGATCCACACAAGACGCTGTATCATTATTCTTCCTGCAGGTCCATATATGCATGTACAGAATGTTTAAATCCTCACCTCTTAACACACAGCACACTCACAATTCAGTGACACCATGCAAGCTGTCCCTACATACTACCTTAACTTATTACAATGACACGATATCCAAGTAAGAATGACACAACATGATAAAACAGAGACAAGCTGTGAAAAAGTAAAACGTAGTTCTATACAAATCACTATTATCATAATGACTAAGACCAAAAGGCTCCTTTTGCCTTAAGGGCTCCTCAAGACAGAACTTTGTTTAATTGAGTTGAGGGTCTGTGTTTGTCTTTGATGTACAAAATTGACCACCCCTGTCCTGCAAGGAAACATTTAAAATTAAAAACAAAATAATTAGATCAAACCATAAGCACTCAGACCACATGAGAAATGTGCTTATTAGCTTTCTTGCCAAGTGTTAGACAAGATTGATACCACTGTCACCTACTTTAATATTCATTTTAAGCTAGTAGCCAATTAGCTTAGTGCATAAAGACTGGGAACAAGGGAAACAGCTAAAATGGCTAAGCCAATGAGCAACTTTTCTAAAATGATTAATTATTCCATTAAAAAAAACACACAAAATAGATATAAACCACCCTGTTTTAGCTCCAGTATCTGGTATTAGTATCAATGCATTCCTCACCTAGAGGCACACATCCCTGACCTTTGACCTTTCCTCCTCAGTGGACTTGGAAGATGAAGACTTGGATGACATCATGAACAACAACGGGCAGTGTCCTGTATCCCTGTCGCCCATCTCTTAAACTTCACCGAGAAGTGCCAAAAAAAAAAAAAAGATATCCCCCGGGATGCCAAAACTCCCAAGTCAGTGATATTGGCCTTGAGCTTGTCAAGTGTCCTATGCTGAAGCTTCTGATGGCTCAACACGGCACAAGAAAACGGCTCATTTAGTGCCAGCTGAAGCCTAGGCACTGATTGTACATAGTGTTTATTTAACTTACCTTTGGTCAGACTGTGAATGAATTGTACTGCATCCCCCTCTGCTCTATACCTCGGTAGGCAGTAGATTATCAGGACTTGAGAAAGATTTGAAGAAAGGTTCTATATTTTTCAAAGCTTCTTGACAAGGGCTACATTTCTAAAGTTGCACTTAGAAAATTGTTAAGGTGAAAAGCAGCTTCTCACCTGCCTGATCTCTGGTGAGGGTTTCTCAATGTCTGCGGGTTGGTTGTGTGCGAGAACACAAGCCTGTTAATGTGTTTCACGCAGGTGAAGTGTTAAACTTCGATTGTGCAATGACTATCATTCTCTACTCTCACACTGATGTAAGTGGTGTACTAAAATTCAGTGGATGAAAAGCTTGCTATTTACAGGAAGAAAAAATACTGCTAATTATTTATTGTTTGAAAAAGAAACACTTCATTGTGTTGTTATAGCTTCTACATGTTTTTTACTTGTTCTGAATGGAAATTGCTTCAGTCATCTAAAACTGAGTTTTATTATGTTTCCAAATGGTGCACTTTGTGGGAATGCCTGTTATGTGCAGTGACATGTTGCAGAATTCTATGCATGGAGTCTGTTAAAGCATCAAAAACACGTAACTGGTATCCTGTTATTAAGGGCTATATAGTAGTATTTTCAAACCCCACCACCGTAATGCTCTTTAGATAATGTCGAGTCGACATTTTCCTAAGCTTGTTGTTGGCTATAGCTGCCGACTCAGCAGTAAAACACTGTAAACCACAACAGATCTACTTAGTTTTTGTTTGTTTTCAAGGGAAGGTTTTCCAGTTGGCCAGACAACTGTGATAAAAGACATGTACAGTTCTAAATGTTTTGAATCAATTGCCAAATGATATTGGATGCTATGTCAGATTGATGGTTAAAATGGACTCTGATTGGCACGCAGACATGTCATAATGGAACACTTACTTTGTATTAATATTTAATTACACAGCAGTAATCTGCATGTTAAGCTACACCCAGGTGGCGTCATAGTGTCTTTCAGGTTCATGTGAACTGTTTAAAGATAATATCACTCTTTACTTTAAAATTACAGTGTGAGATCATGAAAACAAGCAGCCTATGATGAGCTCTCACTGCTGAGACAATCTTAACACTGATGTTTTTTTGGGTCATTTGGGGTTTTTTAAAGATTGCAGTGGACCTTGAAAATGACATATTATTGTCTGTAAAGGCTCATGCTGATGTCATGTTACTTAGTCAGCTGTGAAGATGTTACTAGTTCACTTTGACTTTTTCTGCGTCATGAAAGCACTTCATTTCACAGCTCATTCTCTGACTCAAAGATTGTTGTTTGAGTTGTGGCTACCATTTGCATGGAAATGGTCAACTTTTCTTAATGCATCTCGGGAAATAAAAGATGAATCTTTGCGGAATCTTTGTATTTTATGTTCACTGGGTATCTTTAAACTGCACTGATATAGTTTTTCTCTTATTGTTCTAATGCACGTGCCTACTGTGTAAAGGAACCCCCCCCCCACCCCAATAGGAAATGCATTTGAGAGGTAGGTGAAATACAAATTACTAAGTGGAAAAAGCAGTTTAGGAGGGGCTTCAAGCTCATCTAAAAATAGCAATTGTCTCCTTTTCTCAAAGAAAGTAAGTTTTTGAGGTCATGGACCAGGACCAAGATATGGAGTAGTAAACAGATTTAGATACTGCATGTTTAAAGATGCCCTCCAACCTGTTTTAAACATATGAAATACTTTGTATCTTATGTGGTTTTTCCACAATTTTTTTTTAAATTACCTTGTTAGAAATCCCTAAAATATCTACTCCACTACCACTCTACTGTGTTATTTGCTTTTAAGCTCTTTGATGAAAAAGGTTGTTTTTCTTTTTGCTGTCTTGAGTGAGGACTTACTGTATTATTAAATAACAAGTATGTGGTTTTGTTGATTGTGTGAAGAACTTTGAGAGCACAGCATCATGTTGAGCATTTGCTGTTTTGCAAAGAGACATATGGTTTTAGTGTTTGTGTCAGCTACTCTCAAAACTGGCGTCTTTGTTTCTAACACTCGAGAAAAGGACGGCTCCTGTGACCACCACACAATTAACAATGATGCAGTGTCTTTATTATTTAAGTACTGTTGGACATGTTACATTTTTTTCATTTGTTTTTCATTACACCATTATCTGCTAGATGAGCCAAGTGTATAAAACTATGACATTTAAAAAAAAACAGCCCACAATGTTCAGAGCACAAGACATCTTAATAAAAATATGACTTCATAATCTCTGAAAGCTAGCAGTGGGCCTAAGCAAACTACCAGTTATATAAATCTACACAGGAGCAAAAACTCCATCCTACGTTTGACAAAATAAATAGAGGCAGTTTAATCTCATAGTGGCTGATATGGAAGCTATTAGAGCAATAATGGCACAGTGACTACACAATCAAATATTTCATATCTGAGCAGGGTTTGTAACAGACTGGTATGAAGAGCTGCAGGGCCAGTAGTGAGTGTTGTAGTAAAAGGCCTGTGTGATACGGTCACCCTACACAGTGAGCCCTGCATGTGAAGTCGCACCCTGCTCATCGTAACGCCTATTTTAGAACCACAAACAGTTCATAGAAAACACTGTATTGTCACCTTGTGTCTCTGTTGTCCAGAGCCCCTGAGTCGCAGCCTAGCCACCAAACTGGAATTGATTACTTTCAATTACATGGCAAATGCTAATAGATGCTGGTTTTAACATGGATGTGCAAGTGTTGGCTATGATCCACCATTTAGGCTTCAATTTAGGAGGATACACTCCAGGGGCTTGTCTATTAAGTCAGGGGATCCAATTATAATGTATTTGAGAAGACCACTTGTAAACAATTGTGGAATGTGTGGACGGGGTGAGAGACATCATTCATGAAACAATTGAGAGTGCTGCATGATAATCAAGGGGTTATCACAGGCCTGCCTGAACAAAAAGAAAAGAAAGTTCCACTTCAGAAATCCTTTGCCTCTACGATCCATACGCCTTCAGTTTTACTCCTCGCTGATGCTGAATAAACGGGGGGAAACTTCTTCGCCACAATGTGTTCCCGAGCTGTTGCTAGGGAGGGGCGTTCTCAGACATATTCTTTAGCGCTGCTTGGCGGACCAGAGCGGGAGCCGGCCATGGATGGGTACTTGGACACTTGTTTCTTTCGTGGACAGGAAGCGGCCAGCATGGCTCCACCCAGGACATCTAGGAGGGAGCCGCCCCAGGCGATGAAAATGGCAGCGCCAAACTCAAACCTGGAGCAGACAAGATGTTGATCAATTATTTCAAAATGAGAGGTTTGGATTTCTGGTGTCAAAATAAACCTCTGGCAAAGCTGATTTCATGCACAGAGACAGCATTCTCTCATCAGTTGAGCAAGGAAATTGATTTCCAAACCTTGCAAATATTCAAACTTGCAATGGTGAAAAACATTCAGTTACTTAAACTTAGACAACATAATTTTTTGCTGAATAGAAGCCACTGTGTTTGTTGGATTATGGTAAATGCTCAAATGTGGTGTGAGTAGAGAAGGGAGGAGAAGAGCCAGTTACAGTAATATCGATCTAAAGTTTGATAACATACAAGACAAAGTAAGAGTGTGGCAGCAAAACCTCTGAGTGTATTCAATTGATCATGGTTGTGTTTTATTGCTTATGAATTTAACATTTCATTTGTTAGTAGAAGAATGTGTTGTTTCTTTGGCCAGAAGTTGCGTAGTGGTACTTTAAGAAGCAATACAACTAATTCAGATGGATTCATTTTAAATGCTAGTTCAGCATTCAAAATTATACTTAAATACATTTACATTATTATCAGCTAAATGTGCTGAAGTATCAAAAGTAAAAGTATAAGATTATTTGATTTTTATGAATGATTCATTAATGAGTAAAGAGCTCATTCTGCTTGCGAAGTGGAGGCCATTTCAACAATGTTTTGGTTGTTTCATCTATATTAGATTACATGATCATATGTTTTTTAATGGGATGTCATATCTGCAAATGAACAGTAATTATAGCTATCAAATTAATATCATGGAGTAAAAATGTGCAATATTTACCTCTGAAATGTATTAGAAGTATAAATTTGCACAAAATGTATAAAGCAATAGTAAAATGAGATTAGATCAGTACCAATCCGGGCTTCAGACCAGCCAGGCTAGTTGTTTTTTACTCTTTACCCTAAGCAAATTGTCTTCCGACTGTAGCTTGGTATTTAAAGTCAGATATGAGAGTGGAATCAATCTTCTCTTTGAACTCTCTGCAAAAAAGCGAACACACCATTATCCCAAAAATGAACTACACAAACATGAAGTACATAAACACAATATGCTTTTGGATTACTCACTTGGTGTTGACTGGAGTGTAGGGATTATAGAAAGCCCGAATGACATTATGAGCAAACCAGGAGCACGCTACGATGGCACACAGCCCTGGGAGGACAGAAAGTCAACACCAAAGATCAATCAGCACATCATCAAATCCTGAGAGAGGAGACACGCTTTTATCCCCTTTATAGGAACCAGGCAGCTAGCTATTGACTCCAGCACAATTAGCTTTTAGTGTTTCGCTTCTCTTCAGAGCCAGTTAGATCTCTTATGTTAGAATCAGTGCAAGGAGAACTGGACTCATGCAGTCTAATGACCTCTGCAGGGCTGGAACAGAAGAGTGGGAGGAAAGCTTTTTGGACCAGGGATCAAACCTCCTCCTACCTACTGCATGATGTACAGAAGATCAAAGCAAAACAATGTTGATGAAATATTATGTAACCAGGTTGTATTGATTATCATAGGCAACAATATAGATTAGCATAGGTCCCACATGGTGGCTAATGTTCTGTGGTCAGCAAAGAGATAGCTTGTCCTTACATTGTTATATTGTGCTGGAGTTATTTCACAAGTCACAAAGCAGACTATTTAGTCAAGCAATCTCCAATTAGTCACCACCCCCTGGTCATGTATTGCATATGATTATAATTTCAGCTGATCACATGTTCATTTTTTGCAGTTTTACTTCGTTTTTGTGTTGTAGCTGTGTGGTTCTAGTCATGGCAATGTTGGTCTGTCAGTCAGTCCACCACTTACCAGATTGGCATACAATTTGGTACAGATATCCACGATGCCCAGAGAATGAATCCTACTGACGTTGGGGATCCCCCCCAACTACTGGGTGGACTTCTATTAAACTTGGGATGCACATTTATGTCCCCCTCAGGATTGAATCACTTTGGTGATCCCTTGACTTCCATCTTTAGTCTTAAAAAGTCTTCAAAAGCTGGCAGTGTTTCCTACATCTTAAATGTTGTGAAACCATTGAATAGGCTGTATTTCCAAATTATATAAACATGAACTGTAATGAATTGTTATGCAACATAAGTTATACTTTAGGTCCAGTGAAACCACAAAGGTCCTTTTGTAAGATATCAGACATACAGTCAGTGATTATAGTGAAATTAAAGAAGCAAAAGAAAAGAAAGAAAATCACCTGATTCCGACACTATGGCCCTTGCAGTCACCTGATCTAAACTCAATTGAAGACCTGGAAATTTTCAAGCGCCTGAGGTAATAAATTTTGGTAGAATGCTGTTTATCACTCCATTATAGTTCCACACACAGAAGCTGCTCTTGCAGCATGTGCGTGATAAACACCTTAATGTTGGTTTTCCCTTTAATTTGTCAGCCATCTGTATGCGGTCAAATTTCACTCACTTTAATTGTCACCAATAATGTACTTTTCTCATGCAGCAATGAAGCCCATACGTTTTTGACAATTAAGTGTAATACATTATGATCTAATTATAATTAACATGCATCCAAATGTATGTGATGATGCAGTTATGAGCACTCTTATGTTATGTGATCAGTTACAACGTGTTTTACATAATGCTTGCTAGTTAATATGAGAATAAATAGGTTTTTTTTGGGACTACACATTCACATCTGACATCAAGCAGATGTTGGGCATTATGTCCAAACTACGTCCTACAGGTGTTTCTGTGAAATTCATGAAGGAGCATTTGCATCCTCACCTCCCACTAGCAGGATGATGCCTCCTGTCATGGCAATGCGGGACTTGCGTAGTTTCTCACCCCCTCCGCAGGTGGTGCACTTCATTCCCATACAGGCCACACCCAGACCTGCGATGGACACAATGATGCCAACTATCATCAAGGCACGAGTCGCCTGAAGTGAACCTGGCGCAGACAGAGAGAAGGGAAAAAAATAATTAAGTATGAGAAGAGTACAGGAAAAGTATGTCAGTGCTGTTAGGAGTGCTACTTCTCTTGCACTAAATGTATTTCAGTACTTATTACCATGGAAGTGTGATTTCATTTCATTACGTGTGCTTTTTATCATGTTACTTGTTTATATTTTTTCCTTTTATTTTATAACATTTTTTCTCTCTTCTGCACCGTCCACCTTTTGCTGCAACAATGTAAATTTATCCACTGCGAGACTATTAAAGGTTAAAACATACAGCACTTTGCAAAAACACAAAGAGCATATAAAGTCATGTATTAAGTTTTAAATGCAAACTGCAATTCTGGGAGCACAAACAGGGAAATGATGAGGAAAGACAAATGAACAGGCCTCGATCTATCAGAGAGGCTTTCTGTGTGTGTCCAGTGGTTGTGAATTACACTCACATTAGCCTGTCAGGACATTTTAATGTGAGCTTTTTCCTGGAAGAGAAACCATGGGATACACACGAACACACAAACAGAAAGAAAGAAACGCATCTCACACTCTTTTTTTACCCCGTCTTCCTCCCTTGCTGTCTGAGAGGTGGAGGCCTGCTGAAACACTACTGTTAGGATCCTCATCTGTCAGTGCCCCCCTCCCACACACACACACACTATAAACCTATTACAGGGTGACCCCCCCCGTCTCTCTCCCCTCTGTCCACCTAGAACCAGTCTGTGCCAGTCTAGGCCATCCCTGCCCTGCCCAAACAAACAAAACCCTCCAGCAGTGAGGGAGGTACGAGTAGAGAGAGGGGAAGAGGAGGCAGAGAGAGAGAGAGAGAGTGTGTGTGTGTGTGTGTGTGTGTGTGTGTGGTGGTGGTGGGGGGGGAATAAAAAATAGTGAGAGGTTTGAAACAATACGGGGGATTATATAGTAAATGCAGATAGAGAGCGGGAGGCACAGTATCCTGGCTTGGAGTTCGATCACACTGTTCTCATTATTGTTACTGAGCCGACTATGGCAGCTTTGCAGTTGCTTCACAAATGTGGCACATCTGCTGTCATTCACTGAAGAGAAAACGGGAATGAGAAAAATACTGGTTTGGCCATGATGACTCACTGCATACAGTATATTAATTAAATAGACGAGCCTATAGGGACATGGGTCAAAAATTGGCTGTGGGTCCCTATTAATCTCCTGTTTGTGGCAAAACACAAAGGTATTTAACCATCTACATAGTACTTTTTTTATAAGGCATTTTATAAAACAGATTGGCAAGACAAGAGGTACTAATGCAAGACAGACCACGCTGGAGGCCATTATTGTTTCAGCTAATATTGCACTTTGGTGCTATTATTGGAACTCCAACTCCAAATTTGCATATAATCAGATTTTAACAAACTGAAATAATATGGTCATGGCTGGTTTCCAGCTTTTCCTGGGTCGTGATCCAGCTCAGCACTAGGCATACTATATAGACTGCAGTCAACACAATACAGTAGCAAGTATGCAAATGAAATGAGAACTATCCTATCAGATATATCAGCAGAGAAATGATCAGTTTTCAATCAAAATTAGTAAAGAAAGTAAGAGACCGAGCCATGCTCAGTCCTGAAAGTTTAAGGACCTCCAATATGTCAACAAATTAGGTCGAAAGTCTGCAGTATTCTTGAAGGGCTTAAAAGTTACATGTTAAAACCAGAACTGCCAATTTGCTATGACTTACTGTACATTTCTGCATGGGAAATGTTTAGAAGCCATTGTGTGTATGTGTGTTTGTTGGGTGAACAGTAGATTGCTCAGATGTCTGTGATGCAGCAGTGGAGTTACCATGGTTACTCTTCCTATGATGTTTAAAAAATAGATTATTTTTAGTAATAAAAAACAACTGTTGTGGTGTTTGCAAAGTAGTTTTTATTTTATGTAGGTGAGCCAGAGAACTGTGAAGCTGTCAGTCACTCAGGTCATGGGACACACTGAGGTGTGCCTTTTATAACTGGGGCTACATGTCCAACAAAGGTGGGTGAGGTTTCTAAGGAATGCTGTAAGGAATAGAGATCAATCTGTTCAATTTCTTTCAAACTTTTTCTCCTGAAATTGGTCGCTGTCTTTGTAAAAAGACACCTTAAGAGGAGGACAATGCACCACTGTGACACATCACAGTGGTATCCATGTGGTTAGTAATTGTGGTGTGATGAGCACCCCGAGGTGGCAAATGTAATCAGTGATAACAATGTGGTCCATTGAGGTCTCCCTCAGGTGAAGGAGGTGCATTGATGGAGCAGGTGGGTCTCCAGGTGGAGAAGTCATGAATAAGAGACTGTGTGACGATCAACCTGCTACACTAAAGGTTGTGAACTTCAGTTGGTGTCAGCTGCTGGAGATTTGCAAACCGTGATGGATGACATTTCATTACTTAGTAGGACCCCCAGTCATAGTGGACTACTTACTGTCGAGCTGCAGAATGGAGTCGTAGATTTTACACTGGAGCTGTCCGGTACTTTGGAAAGCGCACGACATCCACAGCCCTTGGTACATGGCCACGGCTGTGATGATGTTGTCCCCGATGTAGGCTGACATCTTCCACTGCGGCAGGATAGTCCCGATGATCAGCCCGACGATGCCAATTAGCGACAGGAAAAATCCCAACAGCTGAATACCAGAGTTGGCCATCGTTTTCAAAAGGTCTCCTTTTAGAAATGATGTAAATGAGTGGATTCGGCAGATCCCGTGTCCCTAAAGCTTCTGATGTTTCTATTCAGATCAGTTAATTGTCTGCAAAAAGCCGCTGGTTTCGCGTCCGTGTCGCTCCTGAGCTGTGTACCGGGGGTCTTCAGTCGGGGATGGGCATCCGAGATGTGGGTGATGGTGTGAAGTGGGAGTGTAATTATCATGCCTGCTGATGCAGGAGTTGCACTTCTCTGTGGTCGCGGGGAGTAGCTGCTGGGAAATGTCTCCTCTGCTTCCAGCAAAGCAACAGGTCGTCTTTCCACTCAACACTTCCCTTTATCAATTTCTAACCTTTTCAGCCGCGTCTCTTCAGTGGCTCCATTATTACGCGCTCAGCCAACAACAACCTCTTTTTAAATTCTCATCAAATGCATACCTACTGAAGTAAACATGTCAGGCTACATAAAGGCGTGTATATACAAAGTTTGAATATGTACCCCAAAATAAGCACAATGCTCAATGAGGTGTTTGGATAAAATATAAAGTCTATAAAATAGACTTTACAATCATTATAAAGTATCATTTAATTTTCATCTTAAGTAGCTTTATAACTTTTTTATACACATTTTATTTCTTCCAATCTTTCCTCCCAAACATTCATTTCTTCACCTGTCCAAACTCAATAATAATGCATCAGAAAGAAGGACGGAAGAAACAGTGAATGAGTTTTACAGGTAAACTATTACTTTGCTCCATCATCATTTATGAATTTGACAAAATATTCTTTGGTACTCTTATTTTCTTTTCTGCTTTATATATATCAACCCACCACCTACTGTTTTTAATCAGCCCTGAATCTGCAAGGCCACTGCTGACATAGAGTCAACTGGTTGGGACCTGTCTATGTCTTGCAATTTATATTAAAAAAGACTCCAATCAGTGTCAGTCAGCCCCTCCCTGTCCCCTGACCCACACACTGCGTAGCCATGAGGCCACTCTTACTACAGTGGTTGTTCCCTCACTCTTTGCTTTTTTTTCTCCATTTGCTGGGAGAGAGCGTTCTAGTTGAATTTAAGGCTGGAGTTACACTTTAATACAGTCTACAGTATACCTGCTTACCCTGATTGATGCAATAGTCCCTGTGTCCCAGTGAGGTCCCTGTCACTGTACAAAGTAGACAAACCTCTCTGTTGTCAGATAAGTGGTAATGAAGTATACTACAGAGTAAGAGTGGAATGATTCAATGTTAAAAGCATGTTAATTAAAGTAAAAGTTGCAGTTTCAGATATGTGCTGCAACTGGAGGAGCTAATTGAAGACTGAACTACAGCTATGACTCTGACTGGTTATGAGACAGTCACAAACACAAAGTCTTTTACAGACATCTTGATCAATGTGAGCTTACATGTGGGCCTTAAGTTAGAGATCAAATAAGTGTAGTGCAAATGCATTGCCTCATTCAGTTGTCTTACCTCATTCAGTTTGTCACATGTATCTGTTTCAGTGATGTAATTGGATTTTAGTTACTTCTTTGCTCATAAATTTGGAGATAATGTTCTTCAAAAGAGAAACTTCTGACACGTATTGAAATATTGAGTATTGCAAGAAAAGAAAACAAATGCAGAGTAGGATGTACAAACTGTCCAACCATTCCATGCTGAAAACGTCTGGTGGCATTCAGATAGCCAGCAGGTGTATACTTTCATGAGTAATTTATTAGTGCCATAGAGGCCATTATGTCTGGATATGGAGACCACAGAGTGCATCCAGCCAGGTTTACCTTCATCTCAGCACTTCAGAGGGAAAGAGGAAGAGGGAGGAGACTGAGGCATCACCACAAGTCTCTCTGAATGAAAAGGTGGTTTCTAACAGAAACAGAAAGAAGAAGAAGGTGTCTGCCCAGTAGTATGTTTGTCATGCCTTGTGTAAATCTAAAAACACTGAAAATAAGTGAAAGTCAATGCAAATGGAAGCGAACAACATCAGAACATATAATTAGCAATGATGGGAAGTACTGACTTATTTTTCATTTTGGTCTGTTGAAAAAGTGCCCGGTTGCAAGGCACCTCATGCTGCAGTAGTGGAACAGGCCACCTGCTTACTTTACAAGATTTAGTCCAGTTACACCTAAATAAGATTTCACAAAATCTAATAGATATAGTCGAGAAATTCAAGTTGCACACCGTCAAATATACAATACAACTTTTTTGAACTGGAGGTGACCAATGTAAACCTCTTTTTACTAACTAAATATTTTATAACATATCAGTTCCATTAGGTCCAATAACATGCCAGCTGGGGACCCTTCCTACAATGAATGGACAAAAACCAAAAGACAATAGCAGGCATTGTCCATAGCAGAGGTCAGCAGTCCGTGACTTCACACTGTGACTAAACAATAGTCCTACAGCAATGGGAGAGGAAGTAATAACCCATAAGCCATGACGGAAGTTATCCCCACTGGTTAATGCAAATGTGCTCGCCTACTGGCTGGATTACCAGTTTAAACTGTAATGAGGCTTTGCTAGATTGGTCTCACAGGTCTGTTACTTCTCTTTTCTTCTTACACCACTCTTCTGCCTTCAACCTTTCTTTCATTTTCTCACATTCTTGCTCTCCTCCCCCCAAATTCACCCACCCATTCTCTCACTATAACTCTTTCCCCTCATACTGTATCCAGGCTTGGGTAACAGGCCTCAAGTCTTAGCTATTGAGGCCAACAAATGCCCCATTGTTGCTAGGGAGGAATGACCCCATGGCTGGAGGAATCTGTTTCACTTTGATACAGGGGTGACGAGGAAGAGGAGGAGGGAATGGGGGTTGAAAGAGTTGTTAAGATCAAGGTGAGAAGGCAAAGATAAAGGGAAAGTGATAAGAAAAAAACATATGAAGGTTAGACAAGTGAACACAGAGCACTGGGTGTGACGTAGAAGAGGAAGATGAGTTAGAAGAAGATCGGCGGCCCGTCTTAGGCCTACCAGTGCTGTTGCCAATGGTAACCTGATTTATCTGGTGTCCTCTTGGCCACTTTTCCACCCAGGTCCTGGACTGCGAAGAACACAAAAAGAACATTGCTCTTTCCCCCCTCTGCTCTCTCTCCTCTTTTCCCTTTCTACTACTTTCTTTTTCAAAGCGTAAACACACATTTGTCTTGCTGGTTTAGCTGTTGCTCGACACTCAATAGGAGCTGAGAAAGAAAACAGCTAAATCAGCTCAAAGAAGGGCACTAACAACATTCTCTCGGGGGCTCTCCCTCCCATTTCTGGGCCTCCTCTGGGTCTGAAGTGAGCAAGTGGAGTGCAAATCCAATGATTGAAGTCCTTTAAGTGCCCTTGGAAGTCACTGAGGCATTAGCAATAAAGCACGCTGGGCCCACTGCTTTTCCCTGAAAAGCCCAGAGTCCACAAATGAGGGGGATGGCGCCCTTCTCTACATGCCCTCTGTCTTTATCACCTTCAGTCTTCTTATGCAACAAGACATGGCTTTTGTGCAGCAGCAGCAGGAAAGGACCAATAGATTGTGTTCTTGGTCTTGTGGACTCATTCTTCTCCTTTTCTCTCTGCTATCGCTACATGCAGGGTAGAAACACATTTGGACAGTTTGGACACAATGGATACAATCACAGACTCTGTGGCTCTATGCTGTACCTCAGTGAGCATGAAAACAGCTACAGTGTAACTGTGGAATGTATATTCTGAATACACCCTAATCAGCTATGAGGCAGTGCCAACATATATGCTAAAACTGACCTATTTTGGGTCAATAAAGCACTGATGTGATACTGGGTTTATTTGTCCCGGAATCCATGGGTTGTTTGGACACAGTGTTACATTTTATATCACTGTTGGGTTATTAACCCAGGGGTGGGTTTGGAAACTTGTGGAGGGGAAGACTGGAGCACAGATTCAAAGATTATAAAAAATGTGATAAGACGTGAAAAAACATTGCATTGTTAATAGTTACATTATTTATTCAGTGTAATAAATGAATGCCAAATAAACATTACATATTAAAATATTTTGCACGTCTTTGTGGTAGTTTTGCATCACTTTCTGGTAATTTGGCGTCTCACTGTAGTCGGTTTGTTTGTCCTTGCAATAGTTTTTCATGTCTTTTTGATTGTTTTGTGTTTCTTCGTGGTCATTTGATTGACTTCCCAACAAGAAATCGTATCAGTCACTTCATACAGAGGTGCCAGGTACAGTTGTGCAGGGAGCCCTGGGTTTGTTACTGTTCAGTGATCCATCCATGATACTGACCAACTGCCTGACTGATCACTTTCTCACTCTGGTAGGAACGTGGGGGGCACCCTTCTGACCTTGTTAGGTTTTTTTTTTGTTTTACCTTAAAACGGTCATAAATGTATTATGAGTCTTTCAAAATGTTGCACATATAATATCCAAAACTGCAAAAGAGAATTATTATTAACGATCGGTAAAACATAATTGGAAGTTTAAAAAGAGCTAAAGTATAACTTATAACAGTTCACAACTACACCATGTTTTAGTTTATTTAAATAACACAACAGTTATATACAAAATGACATTAACACTTGGGTCTTGTTTGATTGGTGATCCAGTGGTTCTGTACCATCTGTCTCTGCAAACAATCGGAGAACAAGAGAACGAGTATTTGTGGCTAGGGCCTCATGAATACATGAATACTTTTCTTCACTGTATCAGACAGGCTGGATGTGCAAATGTCATACATATCAGTTTGAAAGGACTCACTAAAGCCTTTAATCATATAAAAAACATTTTAAGCACTCCTTTCTTACTGTACAGCACTGCAAACCTTTTTTAAGTGATTTAAACATTGTCAGTGAAGGTCAGAAACAGTGTTGTGAAAAGTGTTTGGTAATTTTGTAATCAACAAATGAAACCATCTGTCTGCATCTTAGGAAGTTAATTCTCATCACTGTCTTTATCACCTCTGCTGTCCATCTTTTTTAACCCTCATAGGTGGCTTTTCGTGCTTTTGTGTGGCTTCATTTCTTTGTGTATTTTTTTTGGGGGGGGAATAGGCAATGTATTAACCAACCGAGTATGCGAAGAGGAAGTCATCGCATAATCGCATAAATAATTTGCTGCAGATTATCAGACAATTTGTACTTTAAATAGACCTACTATTAAAAGTGTAGTTTTTTTTTTTGTCAACTGCAGTTTCCAAGATCAAGAGTGAACTTTCATTCTCAATTTGTACTTTGCTTTGAGTCTGAAATAGTTATTTTCTATAAATAGAGTTAGATGACTATACTTAACACAGTACAAGAACGTAAATTACATTGTGGGACTCTTTTACAGCACTGCAGCTCTGGGCACAGAAACCACTTGGGAAACATGTTAAAGATTAAAGATTGACTGAAAAGGGAATGTCTTCGATGTTTTCATGGAAGTCATGAACAGTTGCTTATGGATGAGATGATGATGAAAAAATTATAGAAAATGATGGCTCAAAAGATAGCAACAAGTTAAAGTTAAATTTATTATTATTTATATTTAATCCCTGTGTCTTGTTGGCATATTGGCTTTGCTTCCACATTGTTTGAGATCCCACCAACCTAGAGTATTGTATGTGTAAAAATAATAATATTAAATACACAATTAACTGATTTCCTCCTTTAAATTAAATGTTTTTTTTATTCTGACCGGATTAAAACACAATACGTAGAATAGTATTGAAGTGGTAACTGTATTTTCTTTCCACAAACTGTGCTTCAACTTTTGATAAAGGTGGAAACCTGTTGGTCTTGTTTGCCAAAAAGTATTATGTATAGACAAATAAATGTTTAGTGTGTTATCGTGTGTAATGATGTTACTGGTGTTAGGCATTAGACCTCTAATGAACAAAATCCAATAACAGAAATCCAAATGTGCTTTGGGATTGAGGGGGGGTAGTGCAGTGTAAAAACTACTGTTAACACCTATCACAGACTTAGAACCTATGAAATCCATTCTCATAAAATTAGGAAAAGCTATCAAGTATTAGGTGAAGAAACAATGTTAGATATTGTTTCATGTTCTTTTTAAGGAATGTTTGGGGTCTCCAGCACCCCAAACTGAACATCAGGTTTCCACCTCTATATATTCATATGTAATGGGAGACAAGACAAAAATCCCTTACAAATATACCTGTTGCCAGTTTTCTTTTGACAGCAGTGTTCTCATCTTTTGAATGAACATTATATTACTGCCCTCTACTGCCCAAAGGCCAACATTACATGTGTAATAACGTTCTTGGAGAGTCCAACAGACTAGTGGTTTCCTCCATGTTCCACAAAAGATTGCAAATTCAGGTGGCTTTGTCAATAAAACAAACTGTCACTTTAAGAAACATGTATTTCAAGCTTTTAGACTCAAATAACAGAAATCACAATGTGTAAATACATAATTTAGACAAACATTGAGTGTTACATACATTTACCTTCTATAGATCTATACATGGATTCTTTTATCATGTAGGTTGTGTTTCAGGCCTGTGGACATGGTTCTGCTGGTTTTCTTCTGCTACTTGCCCTTACAAAACATTTCAGAGGCTGACAACAGAAACATGGAATAGGTATTAAGGTATTTATGGAAGGTCAGAACTGGTGATCTCAGAAATCACCAATACGAAGTTGTGATGACCAAACAATGTAGCAAGCTCCAACTGTGTGTGTGTGCGTGTGTGTGTGTGTGTGTGCATTTTGTCTTCTAAGGGAAAGGGTTGTCAGGTGTATAGTTGAAACTGGCATCCAAGAACATGGCCAGGGTGCCCAGCGTAGTGATGATGACAAACAACCACAAGAAGAGACGGTCCACTACCAGGGCGATGAACTGCCAGTCCCCTGTCATCTGGAGGCAACACAAACACACACACACACAAACACACACACACACACACACACACACACACACACACACACACAACACTTACGGTAAGCAGCGAGTCAGCAATGTACTCTATGTGTGCAACGACACATGAACATCATCGGGGCATGTTTGGAACACTGTGCTCTGGAACTACAGACAGACTGAATAACAAGCTGCCTGACAGCGTGTGTCGTGTTGTGCACATTTCTCACTGTGTCGTCCGTGTCCTGCTTCTTTAGCTGCTCGGCCATGTATGTCACAGCAGTGATGGCTGACTTCAGGTTGGGTGGGAGGATCAGACAGTAGCTGTCAGTGTTTGGGAGCCGCTGAAGCTGCACTGTGTTCTCACACCTTAAACACAGAGAGAGAGAGAGAAAAGAGGGAAAAGGGAGAGTTAAAAAAAAAAGTTCTAGTCTTTAAAACTCATATCAAACATAAACTCTAATCCAACAATTAAATCCAACAAATAAAGTGAAAAGTATCAAGTTTCCAAGATACTCACTACACTGTTAAAAATGGTACTCTTTCTAATACTTTCCAATTTAATAGTCACGCTTTTCTTTTACAAATTTGTTTTATAAATTGAATGAAACTAATCTTAGTATTTTTAAGTACACTACTGCCACTTGCTTTAAAGGAACAACAACATTAAACATTTTGGGAAATAAACTTATTCACTTTCTGGTGAAAAATTATAAACACAAGAATAAGAAGTGATTTTTGATCAAACATTGAGTTTATTATCAATACTTGATTTGTTGTGCTTGTAATTTGTACCTAGTAACTGCCAGCCTTTGATTAATGCATTGCACCAACACTTTATATATATGTATATATACATACATACACAACAGTGTGGAATATATATATATCTTACAACGTAAGACACACTCTTCTTTGGGTATATATGTCTTGTTAAGAGTCATGCTAATCCTTAGACGCATGTCCTCTGGAAGAAGTTGAAAAATGCAGCAACACCCTTCCACAAATGTTCCCTGAGCTCAGATTTATGTTGTGTGTCATGAGTCAGTGGCACAGCATTGTTCACCTCTACCGAAACAAACCGCCATTGACATCCGCAGTCCACTGTAGGACATACAGTGTAGATGTAGATGTCAATGTTGTCTCTTCATAACATACAGTATGTGTCCTTGTGTACCCTCTAGCCACTGACAGGCAAAACTACTACGGGCCACTTCCTGCAGCTCCTCTGAACACTGAGTGACAGCAACAGCATGCTCCTGACACAGGGGTGACATTGACACAACACTGGGTCAACATTTATGTGATGCCATGACCTTTGACCCCCCTCATTCTTCCCCTCGCACAGCTGTTCCATAAAACCAACACATATGAGCAGAAGAGAGAGACTCTTATTGACAGCATTCTTGTAGTGCCTCCATGCTTTTGTAGTAAATCTGTAACTGCTTAAAATAAATTATTATCTCTACAGTTGTTTTAGTATTTAAATTAATCAAAAATATTGAAACAAACTAGCTACAATATTGATATTATAATATTATATAAGACAATTGTTCCTACCCTATATCAGGCTTTGTTAACCAAACAAGTGCTCAAGTGGAAATGAAGGGTAACACATGGTTCAAAGTTGGTTCAAACCCACATTATTTATATTCACTATTTTATTCAGTAGTCAGAAAAATTCTAATATCAGCACTCAAGAGCTACACCACCATTATATATCATGTCTTTTGTGAAATCATTTGAGAGGGAATCAAAAGGGACTGGTTTCCTTTTCCAGAAAATACCTTAAAATAGGTCATATGAACAGTTACTTATATTTGACCCAACAACTTAATTATACTTATATAGCAGGTCAGGTCACAGACACTCGAGTCTGACCACAGTTATACAGGTTGAAGCAAACACTTAAGAGTGTTCCCAATGGAGTGTTAACTATTTGCTACAGGTTCCACTTCCTCCTGCTGCCCTGTGCTTCCCATCACCCCATTCACCCTTCACCTCTTGTAAAACCTAGATGTATTTTGCATATCCGCAATGTCAGGTGAAAGCCTATGGTTGTTTTCTTTCATTCAAATCAGAGGAAACATTTTATGTACACAATAAGGCATTTCTGTGTTTGCGCATGCAGTGTACGTGAGTACAGTAAACACAGAAGATAGCTAGCTAGATAGTTAGCATGTTGCACAAGGAGTAGAACTACTTCTTCATAATACCAAGATGCAGCTTTTAATGTACTCTCCTTGTAATGTGCTCAATAGATTCGATAGATTAGATTTTGATCTGTACTGTATTTGCTGTAATGATTTGTATGTTTATGTTCCTGTCTAATAGTGTATTCTAAATTTTTAACAAACAAACAAATATGTTGCCTTCTTTTAAGTAGAGGTCACTGTCTTTATTTATTCTATCAAACTCTATTGGTCCTCAACAAATTATTCAGTAACAAGTAAAAGTGTGTAGTGTTTTTAATGCAACTGAATGTTTGTCTTTGGTCTTTGCTTCTTAGATATTTCTTCTCTCATTCTGACTTGTCCTTGACCTTACTTTGCAAGCTTACGCAGTTTTCTGGTTCAGGCAATTCTGCACAGTGATAATTTGCTGAAGATGGAAAAATCACTCTTAAATGACTTAAAAAAGTTTTCAGTGAACACATTTCTGCTATGCTATTATTCCTGGTTATTGTGGGTGCTCAGTGGAGCCACTGCTTATCATTATTTCCCTCCTTTGTACATTCATTTTCTTTGCTTTCTTGTAGTTTTGTTTATTCATTTGTGCATCAGTTTGATTAACTGTTGGCTGTGCTAACGTTATACACTAGGAAGGAGACTAACTAGCTGCACTGGCTTTGGTTTCCTTCTTTATCACAAACATTACTAAACGAGAGAGAGCTTTACATCAATATGTGTCACCTCCTGAAGGCTTCGTCACCAACGTGCACCTGTCAGATTCACGCTTCAGTACATGTCTACAGCACATGCAGTCCATGTATGTAGTGTATATAGGGTGTACATTACGTAGGGTGTTAATAATGTGCAGAACCTCCGGCACCAGTGAGGGGAAGGCGTCAGTGAAGGAGCAGGACAAGTTATCAGAGTTACAGAGAGGCACCGTGACAACGGATGGAGTGCTGGACAATAACAATGAATGACTAAGTAGTAGACTAGCAGGAAGGGTGTCGAGAGTGTGTGTGTGTGTGTGTGTGTGTGTGTGGCCAACGCTCATGGCAGAGCTATGCGGTGTTCTATGCTGCATGCTTTTCACATTCCATGGCTTGTATTCATTACTGCCAATACATGGAGCCCCTCTCACTATGACACACACACCCTTACACAAGCACATCTATTGTACTGTTACTGTATATATATATATATATATATATATATATATATATATATATATATAGTAACATACATAATGTATAAATGGTTCGTATACCGCCATCCCCATTGCTTATGTTCAGCAGAAATAAAGACATTGAGATATGATTTAAATACACTCAAATTGCAAAAGGAGATGAACATGCAAACAGCTCACGTCATCAAACATGCCAACTCTCATAAACCAGTTGTAAAGGACAGCACCTGGCTTGTAGCCCTCTGATGGAATCACACGATAAAGAGTGATGGATGAGGCCAAAGACATCTGCATGATGCAAACTGGATGATGATGCCTGACCACCATCTCTTCCACATCAAAAACAACAAAATTCTCCTCTGCCTCAATCACCCAGCACTGGCCTTCCCCTCTACTCATCTACCCCTATCTATTCTTCACCCTCCCTCCATCTCCTTCTATGGGATTACCCCTTAATGCCCAACCTAAACAGAGGCTTAGTGGCTGGCGACTGTGGACAGGGTGTGGGGCTTAGATGGGGCTGAATGTGATGCCTGAATGGGATGAGAGATGCCCAACACCAGGTCTGGTTCAGGAGACTGTGGATCTGTTTATGATGCCAGGGCTGGGTGGCAAGGCAGAGGCCTACTGGCAGATTAGTCAAAGCCAGCATGGTTGGAGGGACAACACAGTTTGAAGCAATATTTAAAATAACATAACAAAACAAAAAAACTATGATTTTACAGTATGACAGGTTATCTTCGTGCTTTTCTTTTAACCAAACATCACAGTTAAGAATACTTTTACCCATGTAGCTAGCACAAAACTAGTGATGGATAGTTCTTATGTAGCGCCACTAAGAAGCTGACAATCTTGTTTTTTGTGAAATGTCTCCACATTGGATCGATTTTTATTTTGTTTTGATATCCATGGTGTACAGACAAAGGATACTGACTTTTCCTCTAAAAACCATCATCAGGTCAGCATTTTCTTTTGTCAAATATATTGATTTATGACTAAATAAACTGATGACAGTCCCATTAGCCTCAGCTGTACCAGTGTTTTGTGCTAAACAACAAAAATTGGCATGTTAACACACTAAACTAAGTTGGCAAACATGGTATCGCTGATTAACATGGCAACATTGTCTTTGTGAGCATGTTAGCAAGCTGCCATTAGCATTTAGTTACATTATGGCCTCTCAGAGCTGCTAGCATGGCTGTATACTCTTGTTTACTGCTTGAGCAAAAAAGCTTCATTACAACAAATAGACAGAACAAAATTCATCAAATAACTGTTTCAATAATAAGTGGACAATCAATAATCTTATACAATCAATAATAAGATTGTTTCTGTAAGTATTACAGAAACAATCTTATGAGACAAACCAATTCAGTCTTTGCTTAAAAAAGAAGTGACACAAGATTAAATGGTGTTTCTAACTCAGAACATGCTCGCATTATTTACATGCTGATGTTTAACAAGTAATGTTTAACATGTTCAACATCCAAACATTTAGCATGTTAGTATGCTAACATTTGCTAATTAGCAGGAAAAACTACATCTGAGAGCTGAACCGAATGTGGACCTCATGGTGGTGCTGGAAAAAAATCAGAGGATCAACAAAGTAACTATCGTTCATCTTCTGGGGACCATGAAAGTCTGTACAAAATGTTTATGGAAATCAATCACATATCTACTTTCTTTACTGTTATTCAGCTAAATTCTCCTTTTTTTTTTGTTCCTTTCATGTGGCTGTATTAAATATGGTATTAAATATGTGAGGCTGAAGGAAGTGCATATACTGTTAGTGTCTTGACAAATTCTCTGAGCTGCTGTGGTGATAGCTGTAATTCTGCCAAGTCTAGCACGCTGTGTACTTTACTATAATAGCTAGTCTGGCATCAGTTCCAACATTCACACTTTGGCAGACTCTACGAAGAAGATTCATGCCTGGGCTGGCTTTTATATACGTTAAAGTGTAACTACACCCTCAGATTCTGCTGGAACCCTCTCCACCAACATATAAAAAAAATGCAACAGAGAGGTGAGGGAAAAACAACTGTAAGAGGCGTGGCCTCATGGCTGCAAAGTGTGTGGGTTAGGGGACATGGGGGAGAATGACTGACACTGATTAGACTATTTTTCATAGAAATTTCATGACATAGACAGGTCCCTGGTTGACTGTATTTCTGCATCAGCCTCACGGATTCAGGGCTGATTTAAAACATGGTGTGTTGATAAATTTTCAACCCATGAAATGCCAATTTTTATACATTTGGTAAAAAACATCTTAGCCTAGAAAGAGGCTGAATTAGGATGAATGACTCTGATGGGTATTACTTATATTGTGTTATGACTAGACTACATTAAAAAAAAAAAAAAAAAAAACATATATATATATATATATATATATAT
>JAVQJD010024460.1:0-17823 GCA_036023655.1 Nannoperca australis | reverse complement strand
TGGACTGCGCTGTTTACAGCCTGTAAGTCCTGAACAAATCTCCATTCATCTGGTTGTCCTGGATCTCTAATTTTCTTCACTGGAAAAATCGGCGTTCGAACCGGAGAATTTGTGCACTGAACAATTACCCCTGTCTTCAATAAATCATTAAAAACCGGTGTAATCCCATCGATGGCCTCTTGTTTTAGAGGGTATTGAGGTTGATGTGGTCTGTAATCAGATTTTGGAATGATGACCACTGGCGCCATACCTTTGATTAAACCAACATCATGTCTACCTGTAGCCCACAGTGTCTGAGGGACATCCTGTAGAGCTGCATGTGAAGTGACGTCACTGGATTGTAACAAACATGTAGTTCTCAACTCTGCCTGTGGAGTCAACTCAACAGTTCTAACAGCTTGCACTACTGTAGTGAAACGTTGCCTGTATGTGTCCAAATACGGGTTAACCTGAATGTGGGGGTCCCCAGTGGGCTCCCACACATTAGCCTGCACACATTTTTTCATCCATGGACCCAAATCTTGCCATTTATCACGTTTGTGTTTTGCCAAAGAAATATGTGGAGTTGAACTTGTCACATCAAAACCTATGTTGTTTCCCATATAATCACAAAAATACAGCGGAATCTCAGTTTTGGGTAAATTTACCGCAACTGCACATCTGTGTCTCGACCAAAACAAATGAGTCAGGGTTAGCTTCTCCTCTGTGTGGCCTGTTCTGAACCACTGCTTCTCAAATTCTTCATCTTGCCCTGTTGATACATGTGCAGTGCAATGTAAATCCTGTGTGTTCATGTACTCTGTGTCTGTGTTCAATGTGAGTGTCTGTGCTTTATCAATCAATTCTTTGTTTACAGACGTCACCGCAGACATGCAGAGTTTCTATTCGTACACGTACAACAATGAATCTGAGCCAAATTTAACCAGAGAATGTGCCATGGAGGCTTCAAGATCTACAGTGCGTTTTACTATCACACCATCCGTTGTCGACACTAAGGAAATCCCCAAAAGACACATGACATCCCTGCCCATCAGATTTACTGGACAGCATGAAGATAATAGGAAAGAATGTTTGAATCTCCCCATTACCTCATCGATGCAAACCATCGGTGCAGTGTACTGCTCTCGTACAACATTTCCAGAAGCTCCCATTGAAAGCACATATCTCCCACTCAATTTTGGTATCACATCAAACATTCCTGTTTTTATAACTGAGTGTGTAGCTCCTGAATCAACCAGAAATGGCATTAACTTTCCAGACACTTCCAACATAACTGTAGGCATTTTTGTATACGCATCATTTGTATATTTAGCATATGTGTCAATTTTAGCTGGCAAGTTTTCTAATCTTGAGATCGTATCTGTGATCATTACATGTGTGACATTGTGTGTGTATTTGTTAGGTGCAATCACCCTTTCGTAGACTCTCTCGTTGGCTCGCTCTTTGGAGTTGGATGCCTCCCCCTCCCTCTCCTGCGCGCTCGCCTCCCTTCATGCTGTCTCCTCGTAGTCCTTTTTTTTTCTTCCTCCCAGCAGTCCCTAGCCCAGTGTCCTTTCTTTCCACAGTTGAAACATTACATTACATTACATTTAGGCATTTAGCAGATGCTTTTATCCAAAGCGACTTCCAAATAAGAGCTTTACATAAAGTGCATAGAATCTTGGGCGAAAACAACAAGATGTCGAATATATTTTTTATATAGGTTTTGCTGTCTTTTACATAGGTTTTGTATTATACAGGCTATTGTGTAAGGAGCTACTCCTCAAATCTCACTGTACTGTGTACAATGACAATAAAGGCTTTTATTCTATTCCTCCAAAGTGATCAGAAAGTCTAATCAACACCTCTCTAATCCAATTCTATAAATACGCTGTACAGTTTACACTTTAAAAAGCCATTGGGTTGCACTGCCCTTAAAGGGTTAGTTATGGTTAGCCCTGGTGACTGAGATACCACATAGGTATTAGCCTTAAGGCCTTTACACAAAATGCATGTATGGACGGATAGATGGATTCACACCAGCTCATTCTGTGGGTGTAATACTGGAGCTCTCATATGAAGCCTACGCGTGCTTTGATATGTATTCTCCAGTGTCTTGTGTTACTGTGCAGAGCCCTGCAGGTAACTACAGAATGCCTCCTGTGTTTGATTAATATGACGAGCCACACAGTAAACTCCATCAGCTCCTAGCTACCTGCATCCAGCGATGTTCATTGTCTATCAGTTTGGTGTCCTTTGTCATAAAACACACGGTGATGACACAGGTCAGCTATTGTGGAGTCTGTTCTGCGCAACGTGATTGATGCCTTTGTTCGCCATTCAAAAGCTCCTCATTTGAAAATAAATAAGCTTTGTGTCGCATAATAATCATGTCCGAGAATCAGTATCTGATCCCAGCTCAGTCAAAACCCACCTTATAACTCATGTAGCTCCTAGGCATGAACTACTAATGTTCTTGGTTAATAAGATGTGGTTAGAAGAGTAATAACTATTTCACCATGACATGTTTCAAAACAACCGTAAAACTATGCAGAAAGAAATTTGCGTGGACCTTGTCCTTGTTCGCTCTCTACTGAGACTGAAAACCAAAAGCCATGCCAGATATAACATTACTGGTTATGTCATTTCATCTTGTCCCACTTCTTAAAACTTGAGCAACATTTGGATGGAAACAGCTGGAGAGCAAAGAGACGGGAAGCAATAGGTCTGAAGAGAGACAAAAAAGAGGCTTTGACCACAGTGTGGAGAGAAACAGATGAGAGAAAGAGAGAAATAGAAATAGAGAGAGCGTGAGTGAGAAGAGACAAACTGAGAAAAGGAAAAGGGAAAAGTCTGGGCCAGAGAAAGAGTGGTGCTGAAAAGAGCAGTCCCTTCAGCAAGAGCATAATTAGCAGGCTGAGAGCTTACAGGAAGAACCCTGTGAACTAGGACACTTTATTCTCACATAACCTCAGCTGAACCTCTCCTCAGAAAAGCAGTTTGGATATAAGGAGCATCAGTGTAGGCCTTGTAGGGGCCAGGAGAGGACGCACTCCTGTAGCAGAGCACGAGGAGGAGGAGGGGGCAGTCAGCAACAAGGGTGACGAGAAGAGAGTACAGTGGGAAGAATGAGGCGGAGTAAGAGCTTAATTCAATTAAGCTGCATCAATATGCAATGGGGAAAAAATGCACATGCCTGCTATGAAAGAGAAGAGGAGTGGAAAGTAACAAGGCTGTGCTGAGTCTATGCCATTCATGAATGTCTTTACAGCAACAAAGAGAGGACACACTTCCTGCAGCTGGTACAAGTACACCTTTTTAAACTTGTTTCACTGTCATCTTATAAGATACCATGCAACTATTAAGGCAAGGTGCCTCTTCAGTGGTGACCCTATGCTGCAACAGTGGGCCTAACCAATGAAGGAACCAATGTCTCCTTCCTGTACATCCTAATTGAATATCAATTGAAATGCTGTCTGTATACAAGGAATAATCAGTAACTCAGTTCCCCTGAGTGGAGATGAGACTTCAGAAGAATCCAGAGTACTGACTCCAGGCCCCGAGCAGCAAATTTTGTTGGTTGAGCCTTTATGAGCTTCTATAGAGGAAGATGAGAATCACTTTGTTCACCTGTTCGCCATTTTGGAAAGCTATACACCTTAAATTGACTTCCTGACGTGGTGGGGTCACGTGTTCATTACTAGTGTAACCTGGCCCGTGGGGCTTTAGGCACATACTATATTGTTGCAACTTCCCTAATTTGACTCCTCTCACTTCTCCCCTTGTTCTACTGTGAAGCATCTAAAAAAAGACAAAGAAAAGGCAGAAATCCATGCAGGAAAGTGTTTAAACAGACTACATATAGCTCTATAGAAAGGGTTTTGTTATCCCAGCAGGAAGGCTTAAAGGACAAAAAAAGTGAATTCTGGACTACCCCAGGACCACAAAAGGACCTGTCCATTTTACTTGCACCCCCTCTCTATTTGCCCTCACTAATGACTGCCACCGCCTTAATGTTCAGACATGCGTGTGTGGGGCTACAATATAAGAAGAAGAGGTGGGCGTGGAGGCCAGAGAGGGATTTAAAGGGTGTGTGGAGCTTGGAGTTGAGGAGGACAGCAAGGTGGGGCAGAGGGCAGGGTGAGGGCAAGGGCCAAACTACTTCCATATGCAGCAGCTCTCCCATGAAGAGCAGTCCAGGACAATCTGAGGGCTAGAGAGCAGGAGGGGGGAGGAGGAGGAGGGGGATGGCAGAACGAGATGAAAGCAAATGCTGATGTGATACCCTGAGAGAAAGTGAAAGCCCTCGAAACTGGAACGGCATGTCAAGGAAAACAAAGGAATTTGGAGGACAGGAGGAGAGGGGGGCGGAAAAGGAGGGGAGGATGAGTGGAGGCTAAATACAGCATAGAGAGGGGGGGGGGGGGGGCATAAACTGTGACCAGCAGAGGGAAAATCCTCAGGGTGCCTGCAGCTACTCACACACATGCAGGGATATTGTCATTGTCTTGTGATGCTGATCATGAACATAGGTATGCTGTTAGCAATACAGCCATACATAACAACTCACAGGTGCACAAGTGCTCCCTTACATAACGCATTATGTAAAACTCTTCTGCACTCGTTGGGGGAGAAATTAAAGTAATAATGTGCGTCTACATTTTACACAGTCTCAGTGTGTGCAGATCCTCACTTACTGGAGATTCCTATCATATGATGCACCTTGAGAGGTGGAGGAGGAGGAAGCAGCGAGGATGAGGGGAAAAACAGGCCAATTAAAAGACAGGGAATACGAGGATATAATGACTTGGCACAAAGAAAGAGAAATGGGAGTCGTGTTTGAACAAATAGAGCAAAAAAGGAAATCTATGCCCTGAAAATCCTGACAGGGCATAGAGAACTGCAGAGAGAGAGAGGTGCTACAGATTTCATAATGTGCGTGAGGAGAACGGGTTAATGTGAGCGGTTAGAGGATGCTCTGTGTGTGTGTCCAGAATTGCTCTCTGATCAGGGGAGGCGATCTCTCTCCAGACACTGGGAGAGATTTCCAAGCTCTGCCTGCCCTCCTTTGCTCGGCTCAGACAAAATTTGATATTCACGGCGTGTCTCGCTCTCTGCCACACATCACAAGACGCCAGCTCAGTTGGTGCATTGGGCAAGAGAGACTCATACACATGCTTGCTCTCCCTCTCTCTCTTCTTCTTATCACCCTCCCATTCCTTTCCCCACCCCTCCGCTCTCAATCTAACACAGGGACAGCTATAAAAGACACAAAGAACCACATTTCAGCCGAGATATTGCTGTGACTGGAGCAGATTACTGCCGGAGAACTGAGAGTGGATACAAAAAGAACGAAGCAGGTCTAGACAGACAACTCCTCAGGGAGTAAAAAGGTTTCAGTTCTGACGTCAGAGGAGGTAAATGTCTCCCAAAAAACAAAAAAACAGGAGACACTCAGACAGTTTTTAAGAGTTGGTGGCCTGTTAAGCAGCAGCAAAACCAACTAGTGCACCATCGCCACACGCACCATCGCCACACACACAAGCGCCGATGCATTAAAATACACACACAGTGCTATTTTTAGAGCCGGGCTTCCAGAATACCCCCCCCTCCTCCTTTTTAATAAGCCTGCACTCAAACTGACTGTACACAGCGATGGAATTAAATATTGATCAAAAAAGACAGTTTGATTCCCACTGCAGTCTCGAATTTACAAAACAGCGGCCCAAAGACTGATGGGTGTTGTCTTGCTGTTTTAAAAAGGAAAAGTAGACATGGCACAGGTGAAGTAATGCACATGCTTAAAGAAAATATGCTCTGCAGCTCAATACACGCAGAATGATCTGGTCAAATCTACATTTTATTAAAAAGCATATGAGATGTGATGAACATAATGACTAATACCCTGCACAATAACAAGATACCAATTAACCAGAATCTAATAGACACTAGAACGTGTCCCTGGCAGGGTTTTAGAAACATCTCTACAGCAGCGACATTAAGAAGTCCACTTACCCCCCTGCTATGGCAGGGTGACGGCCCTCCAAAACAGCTACACCTTGTTTGCATCAGCTGTCTCTTTGTGCGAGTAGTCAAACTGTTTTTCAGCTCAACTTCCCAAAGGAAGTTATGAATAATTGATTTAAGAGGCAGGAAATGTGCATATAAAGTCAATGGAGATGAAGATGCGCCTGTGTAAATTGAAAATGTTCTAAATTTCACACTACAGCATCTGTACTGGTCATGGCAAGTAAACATGGACTGCACAAACAGTGCTGAAGTCTACATTTGAAAATGTGAAAACTAACACCATGTGGAGACCACAACAGATACTCTCATTTGAATCTAAGCAACGGTGTGCAGCAGGCTCACGGGAGAAACCACAAAAGTAGATTTTTACAATATGCGTGTAAATGCGAAGTTGATGCCCAATAAAAACATTAGGTTTAGCGACAAATTCGGCTATTAGTTATTTAAGATTTTCCGACAATTTAGCTTTTATCATTTGAATTATTTAACATATAGCATATTATCTTTATATTTTTGTGATTATCTGACCATGTTCTTTGATTGTATTGTTTTCTTATTTTTATTCTTTATTGTTTCTGTATTGTGTTAATCCTTATTGTTATTCTACGCTGTGGAAGCAGCAGAGTGAGAGCTCTTCTTCAAACAATGTATTTAACAGCCGGCTTTGTAAAATGGAGACCTCTGCAACAGGGATGTGGTAACTTAGCTTTTATAGTTGAGACAGACAAATACAATATAACATATTAAAATATGAACATATCCCATTTCACTGTCAGGTTCAGTTAAGTGTAAAATGATGAGTGTCAATCATATGCATCAATGTTTTCACGCACATAAAGAAAACTGCACAGAAGGATTGGCTGCTTCGTTGCTGCTTGAGGGTGAGATATGCGGACACGACGGAGCAGATATAGACTGCTGTCCTCACACGAGCGGCCTAAACATGGCCTAATCTGCGTTCAATGTAAACGTGCCATATGATTTAATGTACTGAATGTACCTGAACAACTTATGGTATAATTTGAGCTAGTACTCTCCCTCAGGCTAGACTGAAACTTTTCATCACTTCCATCATGTCTGATCAGGTCTGGGTTTACGGTCTTTAGCTTATGATTGAGCAAAGCAGTATGGTGTCATGTCAAGAAGCAAAACAGAAATACTTGACATGTAGAGGCAAACATGCCTGTGAGGGAACGCAGAGTGGGAAGTATGGCGGCATATCTCTGCCAAAAAGCGCATGCGCAAATGAGATGCTCGCTCGCGCGTATATTATTTCTGCGAGCGCTTCCACGCACAGAATTTTGCTGCTCGTGCAAGCAATATTGCAGGTCGCGAGGAGAAAACTATGCTTTTTTGCGCGTGCAGCATCTGAAGTCGCGCGACTTCACCTGCACCGCCCACCTACTGACAAAGGAAAACTCCTCGCGAGTAGGAGAGGAGTGATGCTGCGCGCGCTCAAAGCATAGTTTTCTCCTCGCTGCCTGCAATATTGCTCGCGCGAGCATCTCATTTGCACACGCGCTTTTTGGCAGTCACTGCCACTTTGAGCTGGTGAGAGGCCCAGCTCAAAGTGGGGCCCGTCCTCTTTCTCTCTGTGGGGACAACGGTGCAGAAGGAGAGGAGAAGAGCCCGCCACGGTCATCGCTATTCAGAGTACACAGAAGCACATCACAGGAACCTGCATTGGAAATGATGCGGTGCTGCCAGGATGGAGGACTTCAGCAGGCCCCTGCATTAGCAGGCACTTCACAACAAACTCTGGCTGTTTCATACAGCTGCATCAAAAGGACAAAATACTTCCTGTCATCACCCACCTGCCCCTCACCAATGGGAATCCATCTCACCATGGAGATGAACTAAATCACATCACCTCAATGGCAAAGCTATCTGGTATGCATTACACTCCCAAGTGGCCGTGTACACGGACAGCAGCGGACACCACGGACGCATAGACGTTCTTTGTATACTGCAATTTCTGGCAAAACTCAGGGCAATTTCCCTTCATGCATGCACTGTTGCACATTTGCTGTCTTTACATTGTTTTAAAGTTGTTTTGTTTTAAACAGTAGAGATGCAGGTAGCCACAGATCTCTTCATACAGCCGCTGTTCAAATGCAGCATCCATTTTGGTTTTCCAGCGTCTGCATGGACTGTTGCGATCACATAACATTTGAGGTATGCCGATGTGTGCACACAGTGTACACCTCTGATGACAAAATGTACATCATCGCGGACACTTACGCACTTGCAGAATAAAATATATAAATTGGGCTTTACTCTGTCACAACCTGAATGCTGGCCTAGTGGCAGGCGAGCAGGCCAAATCTGATTTGTTAATACAGGGCAATTGACCACCAAACCATAAGCCTGAAGTCTGTGTTGATTGGACAGATGGACACTATCACAATCCACTGCGATCGATACAAAAAGAACACTTAATGTCAAGTGTGCATAATAGTGAACAGGCTTCCTGCAGTGGAAAAAGATATCCAACAGCTACAGATGTTAATGTAAAGTCCCATCTGACTCTGTGTGAACCAAGGTGACAGGAAATGTATTGGTGGATTAGGATTGCTGCAGTGTCAGGCCTGTGCCCTCAACAGTGACGCCTTCATACCCACGAGGAGCCGGAGGGAGCTATTAAAGCCATCAATCTGACTGGAGCGCAGCAGCAGCAAGGACACCGAGGCTGAGCTGCTGTAAACTCAGCTCCTTCAAGACAAAAGCAAAGTACCACCAGCTACCAGGTTGTCAGTGCAGGCTGTGGCTAGGGATGGGTATCTTTAGGATTTTATTGATACCGATGTTGACGCCGATACTCATTGATACTAGTCTCCATAATTTGGTGTCAAAAACAAAGACATGACATGAAAAAATTTGAAAAGATTCAACACTTATTTTTGCCAAAATAAAAAGTTTTGCTATGCTAGTTTCTGGCTAATGTTACAGAGCATACCTAAACCAACTGGACTCCACTGTAGTGAAGTGCTGTACGTCTTTCACCATAAACCTGACGACTGTGACATTCTGCTGTTTTTTTATTGTAATTTCCCCTCGTCGAACGATGGAGCGATGGAACGATGGTGGGACTTTGATGTCTGACTTCTGCTATCTAATGATGAAGCGGTGGCTGCTGTCTGACTTGTGTTGTCTGTGGGATTTAGGAACATCAATGATTCATAAGTGTGATGCGAACTCTGACCTGACTGACTATCCTGAGTTGAAGTTTAGAATGATAACCAGTGTTAAAAGCCTTCCACTGTCGTATCACATGGAGGTTTTTTAGAAGATCATTTTGGCATCATTGGACAGTGACAATGTGAGAGGCAGATGGGAAAACATAGGGAGATTGTGTAGGGTAAGACATGCAACAAAGGACCCTGGCTGGTATCACAATAGGGAAGTTGCAGTTATACCTTATGTGCTTTTAAGGTCGCACAACAAGATATTGTTTCCCCATGTGCATTTGTTCTTCATTTTGGAGGAATGTCAAAAGATGAAACCGCCACAATGAGCAGCTCCTCCAACCAATCGTCAAAATCATTAACTTCTTTTACTGTGTCATTCTAGCGGAGGAAAATCCACTGAGTGAGGTAGACGTGGCGAGGTGTGGGTGCTGCCTGACATTTGCTCCTTGTTCTTACATACTGCAGTCACTCACATGCACACGTGTCTTCTCCACTGGATTTAGGAGGAAGTGATGATCTCTCTTGGTTTGAAAAGGTTGGTGACCACAGACCTAAACAATCTTCACAAATCTAAATCATATTCTACAGAGGTACAGCCTCATTATATTGCCTCGCCCGGCAGCATTCAGTGGCAGACTTTTGGACAGACCCTGACAACCAGCCAAATCTGATTTCTACTGTAAATCCCCAGAGGAGTTGACAGTAGAGATGTCAGTTATATTTTAGCATCTTTCTACTTTCACCTGGGTGAAAGATTTAAAATAAATTTGTCTCTGTGCAACCAGATAGCACACTGGAAATGCCTTCATAGTTGGTAGGAGACACGATGGAGAAATGCTAGTGTTAACTAGCACGACAGCACCAATCCATGATCTACTCTAGCTAATAATGTCAGAAACTGTGTGGGTGAAGTCAGTGTGGCTGCCAACAATGTAGTAAGTCTGAATGTCTACACGGTTAAATGAAACATTCCTGTGTAGCTTTCAATGACTTCATTCATATATAAAGAATGGTACAGTGCAACCACAATGTGAGAAACTGAGAATGTGTCTGGTGCCATGAAAATGCTGTTTAACGTTGTGGTGTTGTAACTTTGTGTGCCACTTCAAGTCCCAATGGCAGATAAACAACTGTAGCCAAGAGAGCATAGAACCTTGGAATCAGGGATTTACCAGAGACTGACATGTGTTACTGTCCTAGCCTGACAGTGTGCCTTACTTCTCTCTACGATAAAACTTGAACAAGGTACCAGGACTTCATAATGAGAACAATGATGTACGGAAACACATTGCTCAAGAAACAAACTATTTTGTTGACTACCTGCACTCTCTGTTGCTGAATACACAAACACCAATCTAACCTCCCCCCCCGACACTGATTCTGAAACCTCAACTCAGGTATCTGCCGATAGAGGTTGCTGATGATCAGATATCAGTGCTCCGTTTATCCCAGATGTTAACATCTGTATTGCATGAAACTCATTGGGATCATAGTTATGTAAAGGCCAGGGATTGCTGCTGACTCAATGAATGTAGCTGGTGTCGAAAAATGGATGCAACCCGATCCACTTAATGAGGATACTACAAGATGATGCGGTGGATCCGATCAGTGCATCCCCTTGGACACAAACCAGGGACAACGCTATTCATCGTTCATATGAACAGAAGCTGAGTCCCCAAAGCCAAAATCCAGTAAAACATTAACTCCTCCAATTCAACTTTTAAAAAGAAGCCGGTGTGACGCTGCTCTATCACCAATATGGGTCTGTAAACCCAGTTATTACATGCAACACATATCAGTAAAGAAGACACTCCCTGAAACAAAACCAGAATGTCATGAGGACAAAAGAATGTAATCTAGAGACACCATATCAACAAACGGGCATCGCACTCGATTATAAAGTAATTAGAAGCAACTGGAGCAGCAGTTAGAGGATGATAATTGAACCTGAAAAGTGACAGGAAGAGAGGAAAGTAAACAGTTAAGGGACAATGACCTTCTGCTTAATGAGCCACCGAGTCCTTTTATCCTATTAAAGGAGGAATTCCTTCAGATGGCATTAAGAGTTCCCCTGGAGAGAGCTAAACCTAGGGGGAGAGGGGCAGGGGGAGGAAGAGGCCCTCTGTGTTATTCCTCCCTGTGCTTCATGCCTGGCCCCCGTCATTCAGGTCAATCGGTCATGCACTTCCTCCCTCTCTGCTCTCTCACACACACACACACACCCCCCCCAATAAACCCTGTGCACATGTCCGAGCAAGGAACCAAAACAAGTTGGCCTCCCGCTGTCACAGAGCCCAGGGCCCGTCAGTGCATCTCTGCCAAGCTTGTCGGCATCAAGTGAGGAGATCAATGCTGTCAATGCTGCTTTCCCATGCAAATACGATATTAATCACAAGCGCAATTTTCACAAGAAAGAGCTATCCCAGAGATGGGTGCATGTACAGTATATGTGCGCAGTGCAGTCAGGCCAACCACCAAATGCTAACAAAGAGAGTGGGTGGGGGGGTGGGGGTTAGGGCAGGAAGCGTGGCATCGAATTACACAGGGCTGATTGGTGGAAGTATGCATGGCTTGGGTCAGGGAAGGACAGCGGGTACGAGGTCTGGAGTTGTAGTCACAGCTAGGGCTGCAACTAACAACTATTTTTATTTCTACGATTAATCGATGAATCTGATAAAAACGTGCAAAAAAATGTTTTCCCAAGTTTTTATTCCAAAAACATTGTTCTTCCTAACAACTTAAATATAAGTTATATAACATGTTAAGATATGTTTAATTTGTTACTTGGAATGGACCTGAGCTAGGTAGACAAGGGAAAACTCCCTTTTAACAGGTAGAAACCTCGAGCAGAACCAGGCTCTAGGTGGGCGGTCATCTGCCTCGACCGGTTGTGTTGAAACGAACGATTTTCTCAGTCTCCGCCATTTTTCGAATGTTTTTTTAAGTGACGTAGCCAGCTCCGCGACACAGCGTGTGACGACGCGGACCCAACAAATCGATAAGGACACTCGTTGCCAATGCTTTTTGTGATCGAATTTTATCGATTTTATCGATTTGTTGTTGCAGCCCTAGTCACAGCCACATGGTGCACTGCTGACCCTACACCAGGATAAACATGCTGATGAGAGAAAAGCCCACACACATTAATCACAACGGCCCGAGACTTCTTCCCTTCAGGCCAGACAATGAAGGCAACAGGAAATAATCAAAAGTAACTGATTTTGGGAGGGCCTGGCCTGTTTCTACAGAGCTACAGAGAAAGAAAAAGATCCATCTCCACTCCAATGTGTTCCAGGTGGTGACATCATTTTATTTCTGGAAAACGCAGAGCTGAGTTCGACTCCGGCCGCCAGAGTCATGCTGTGTGAATCCTGGAGCACCCACAGCAGCACACAAACCACACACTGCTTTATCATTACTGAAACTTGAAGCAAACACAGAGGCAACAATGCCAACTACTGCGTTTGTGTATGGACTTATGTCAGAACTCAAATCTGGGAAAGCCTTTAAAGCTCCAATGGGATACTGGCGACATACTCAGGAATGTTACCCAATCAGACAGGATCAAAGGTGTAGGGCATCTGCCAAGAAACATGAGTCAAACATTAGCACCAACTGGAGGAAAGTCCTGCATCAGGTCTCTTCTTATAAACCATTTTCACACATCACAGAAGGAAAAGCCCAGGTGCAATTATTAACAATGGTGCATGCAGCTCCATGGACACAAGTCCAGCTGAACCTGTGCATTTCCAATGTCTTCTTTTCATAATTGTGTGCACTAGCCACCTCCGTAGTAGAGGTTCGGGAGAGTCAACTCATCCAAACAAGGTAAAACACAACAACTTGAGCCTCCTAAAGCGTTCCATATAAACATCAGCTTTACCTAAATCATTTTAAACGCTCGTCTCTGAGCCAGACCAAAGGTAAACACAGAAATAGCCCCCTGGTTTAGCTGTTGTAGCTAACTGCATAGGGTTCTAGTTACAGGGCAACCTGCCAGCTAAGAGCAAAGTCACCATGACACGCAGTCAGAACAGCTACAGATATGAGAAGGCATATAAGGCAGTAGGAAAAATACCTACTGATTAGTTGATATTAAGTAATTACTTAGAGAGGTTGTTAACCGCCAGCAAGTTTTATTATTAGTTAATTATATTACTTGTGTATCAAGAACAAAAAGAATAATTCACTGGATTCATCTTCTTAAGTTTGATTTACTGCTTTTCTCTGTCTTAGTCAATAATGCTCATCATCACAACAGTGTAAACGCCCACAGTGTGATGCTTGTATTGTCTGACTAGTGGTCCTAAATCCAAAGATATTCAATTTATGATCACATAAGACCAGCAAAGACATCAAGTCCTCACATTTCAGAGGTCAAAACCAGCCAGTGTTTTTCATGAAAAATGACTCGTGCCATTCATTGCTGTCAATTCTTTTTCTGACTGATTGTTTCAGCTCTAGACAAACACTGTTAATTTACTCACTGGACCAAACTGATAAAACCACACCACTCAAAAATAATACAGCCACCAAAACCATAGAAAAAACACTTAAAAAATAATATCATCAAATTATGGAAATCCTGGACAGTCTCCAGCCTAATACGATAAAATGAATCATGTCAGTATAAAGTCCAATTCATTCTGCTCATTGGCATTAAATGAACAGCTCCTCAACATACATTCACTAAGCTAGTCAGGCTACCTCTGCTGCAGTGTGTGTGTGTGTGTGTGTAGCCCCCTCATTTCAGTGCAACTGCATTTGAACGTGCAGGTTTGTGACAGAACCGAATTAGAAGTGACACCCTAACCCTGACCCACTGTCCTTCATGTTTCTGTCCTAAATCCTTTAATCCTCACTGAGGTACATCCTGTTGGACACTGCTCCGAGTCGTCCTGCGGCGGGAGGAGCACTGCCACAGCCTCTGGGACAAGTTTGACTCCCATTTTCCCCACTGGCAACTAGCCCTGCTAAAAATATACACGGCCACTGTGTATACTGCGGCGGTGTTTCTCCCTGTCTAACAGGGATGAAGAGGGAGCACAGCGATCGTGAGAGGATTTGGCTGGAGTGATAATGCTGTGCCATTGTGCAGGAAATTATTCCATTGTTTTGCGGCATTGGGATTAAGGTACCCAGAGCGCTCCACTGTAATGGACTCATTAGAGAGCAGGGCATGAGCCAAATGTCAAAGAAAACCAAAATCTACAGCACATCTCAGCCCCTCTTTTGCACAGTGTGTATGTGCGGATCACTCTTACATGAGGAATCTGCCAGCCATGACAGTTTCTCCATATGTAGGTGTAGGCTTCAAATGTCAGTGAGCATTGCACATGCACCATGTAAGATTCTGTTTTCATGTATCACATCTCCTTCATTGTTACTCCCTGCATATTAATGACCTGTCATGGTGGCTCCTGCCTATTCAAACTGTACTGTCTTTTGTCTGTACAGCACATAATTGACACAAGTGGAACCCCAAATGTGTCCTCGTTTGTCTCAATCTCTGTAACGGAAATATTTCTCTGGTTGCATTTTGCCAGTTTTATTATGGGGGTGGACAAAGCTTTGTTTCCTTTCATTTATGAAATGTTTTTTAAGCTCAAAGATGAGGCATCATGTTGTAGCCTCGCCTGTCCACCCTCAACAGGTTGCAACAAAGACAATAAATCCACCACAAAGGTAAGTATATAAGCGGTCCCTGAATGCCACATGTGGCAGATAGAGGCACGAGCCAGAGGTGTCCGCCACCACCAAGCGATGATGGAGCAGGGGAGCGAAAACAAAGCCCAGCCGTGTGAGAAGGGAGAGGAAGGGGACGCAGAGGAGGACTCCCACCGGTGCAGGCAGCCAGTATGCAAAGCAACAGCGGGTGGTACAACGTGTCAACCCCCTGAATCGTGTGCACGCTACACCCGTTATTTTCCCTCCACATGGCACAGTGCGGACGTACAGTGCCGCGTGGAGCACCGCCACCATTAGCCTTTAAATCAACAACAGACACGCCAATAAACAAAAGAGGGCTCTGACCTGCGGGTGTCGCGCCAAAGATCCGCACCACCGGCACTTTCTTCACGGCGCTGTCCCTGAAGTCAGAGTGGCACACGTCCAGGTCTTTGATAGGACTCGCCACATAGAAGTCTGCGGTGACGATACGCACGGCGAACATGACTGTCCTCGACCGACGAAAAACAACTAGTGTTAGGAGTCCATACGATGCGGGGACCTCGGTGGCGAGTCCACACCAGCCAAGGGGGGTGCTGTCACGGAGGGGAAGCCTGGTTGTGTCCCATGAAAAGAACACGAACAAAGATTCCCGTGGCGTGAGGTGCCGCGGCCGGTGAGAGCTAAACTCGACGGCGGCGGGTAATTATCTGGCGCCCCGCAGCTGTCGGGTCCATGTTGTACTTCTATTTGTGGATGTCCCGTGATTGTACCCCTCTCTCTGTGCTCTTTTTGTTTCCAGCCAGGAAGACGTTCCCCGGGCTTCCGGTATGTAACGTTATCTTTCCAAATCACGCCTCGGAACTAGTCCCAGCTAGTCCTGTTTTATCAGACAGCCCCTCAGCGGTGCTCCTTCTTCCAAAACAGGCAGGCTAGCCCACGTTAGCTAACCTATGAGCGGAGGTGAGCGTGTCACAATGCATAACAACAGAACTTCCGACAACACTTTTCACAATAAAGGCGCTGTTAAAGCGTACCAGATTTATTTTGGAAGACTGGTGCTTGTTTATGCCAGCAGTTATGCACTGGGAGCGTAGACGGTGCATAACTGGGAGCCACAGTTACTGGCTTTATCGACTGCATAGCCGGTGAAACAAGGTAGTGCCCAGACGTTGCATTAATTTACCAGTAATGTTGGGGATCATCCTGTTTGGTATTTTCAAAATAATAGCACACGCATCTGAATAGTAAAACTAATATTGATTTGAACTTGTTTTGGTGAGCCCATGTAAGAAAATCTCGAGGCATTACATACAGTAAGTCCACAGACGTTAAACAAGTGGTAAGAGCACGACATGGCCTTGGTCAACAACACATCCTTTATGCTAACTTTACACCCGTAATTGAGGAATTAAGGACATGAATGGCCTGTATACACTGACAATACTGCCAGTACTATTGATCAGACTCTTCTTTGTACAAATATTATAGATATAGGTTATGAGTCAAAATACTAGCTAGATTTTTTCTTTGGAGTGGGGTAAATTTACTGTTACATTTGAAACTCTTTAGGCCACTATTCTTCTGCTGCAGAGGCCTATAGGCCAGGGTCCTAATTCATCATGAGTGCATTTTAGACATTCTTATCTGTTCAAAATGCTTCAGTGACACTAAATCTCTCTTCTAATATAATATTAGAATATTGTGTGTCTCAGCAAGGGAAACATTACAGATCCTAACATGTTCGGCCACTTGTATTGACGTGTAAAACATGAAGTGTATGAAGTATGAAAAAACAACACACCCTTTATTTAAATGAGCAGATATCTAAACAAATGTCACTTTCAAACATCTTGTTCATCATGGAAAATGAATTGGAGCAGATCAGACACTCCCCTCAGTGTCAATTAAACCAGACTGAAAGCATATCGATCTGTTAGTTATACTATATATCAGTTTAAACCTGCACAGGAAGCGTAGGCTCATACCTAACTCACTATTCATGTAATATAATACCAGTATTATACCTAGATTGCACATAAAGCCTAATGGAAAAGAACTTTTAGATCATAAATAAGAAAAGAAAAGACGGGTGATGAAAGAACATGGTATATGTTTATTCCTTTGCATTAGTCTGATTGCATGAATTTTCAATCATTCAAAAATAACAATAATATAAACCTAACAAGCGATGTTGCAGCAAGCTCTGCCCACTGTTTGGAACTAATGCCCTTGGTGGACTTGTTACATTTTGTAACTAAATGCACCTCAACAGGGAAACAGGAAACAGTCTTGTGGCACTTCATGTAAAGCTTGATGACATGTCACCTCATTTGCCACTGCACCATCAAGACAAGTATCAGACCCAGATCAAAGAGCTGGAAAGCATCGCTTTTCTTGGTAAGGAACACGTTTCTTATTGGCTGATTGAGTGATTGGGAAAAGAAAAAAGCTATCTCAAATTATATCTAACCAAAAGAATATTACACAATGATCATATCAAATCCATAAACAAATGATACAGGAATATTTTTGGCCTAGTCAAGAGCAAGTGGGTTACTTTAGCACTACAGATACATGGGAATATTAGGAGAAGTTCTCCTCTTAGGAGTAAGAGGATGAAGTTACCATAAAGTACGGCAAGATCAATATGAGGTCTCCACAGACTAACACTGACATGTTATAACTTCTTATATATTAATATTACTTTTATTTATTATTGACAAGGCTATCAGGATTCTTCACAAAGGCAGCTTTTATGGAGCTTAAGCACAAACATTAATATTGCAGACAGGTCTTGTATCTCCCCTTCAGGTCGTAGCTACCATTGACGACACCAATTTCATTGTATCACAAATCATTTGTGCTATTTGTTATAACTAAAATACTTAAATATAAATAAAAATGGCATTAAAATAGTGTTTAGACTATTGAATAGGGAGATGAAATTACACCCCCC
>JAVQJD010024442.1:0-15988 GCA_036023655.1 Nannoperca australis | reverse complement strand
TCTATCTATCTATCTATCTATCTATCTATCTGTCTGTCTGTCTGATTGATTGGTCTTTCTCAACCCTCAGTTCTGTTATTCCAGGTGATGAGCGATCCTTAACGTTAAATAAGCATCTTGGTAGCTGACTCTGCAATGATGGATTACAGACAATTTCCAACTCTTGTCTCATGAGCCAGATGTTCAATTAGCTCTTCTCAAATTGGTATTAAAGAAAAATGTGAAACGACTTTGTCTGACTTCCTGTTGGCGAAGTAATTGTATTTATGTAGCACATTTCATTTAAACTTTACGTGCGTTCGACACAGCAACAAGAAACATTTTTGGACGAATATAGTAAATGACAGAAAATGCAACAATAAAAATCAGGACAAAGATTGTTAGACTTGTTAAAAGTATTTAGGAAAGGCCAGGGGGCTGATGTGCATCATTGATGCAATGTATTCATTTGTAATGTATTCATTTTCCTGAGAGGGATGCAAGATTGAAATCTTTTCTAATTTTCTTTAACTTTTTTATGTTTTCTTTTGATTTGGCTTTGGGGTTATAACAAGGTTTATTTTTCTTGCTGACTCTCTGAAAATGAGTCATAGTTCATCCCAGTGTTGGATCTCACTAATGTTCTTGTGACTGAAGAGGAGCAGATCCCTGCACAAGCAGAAGAAGAGTGGAGTCTGTAATAGCTGCAGCTGCATGTCCAGGGCATTTCAAGGGAATTGCAGTAAGGTTTGATCTCAGAAAATGATTTAGTGATGGAAAACATGTGGGAATATTGTTTCTGGTATCCACATACTTGCTGCATAGTGTATTTTGACCAAAGTAGTATTCAAAGACTTTGTGTGATGTCTTTCCTGTAGGACATGGATGCCCTGCAAGCTAGATGTGTAGACTCTAAAGTGTGTAACTGATCCTACCAAGTAATACAAATGTCTCTGTGTGTGTGTGTGTGTGTGTGTGTGTGTGTGTGTGCGTGCGTGCGTGCGTTAACAGCTGTGCCAGCAGCCCCAGTGAATGTATCTGTGACCCAGCTGAGGGCACACTCAGCCATGGTGACCTGGAACATCCCTCAAGGAGACACTGTCATTGGATATGCCATCTCACAGCAGGTACAGTAAAGTAGTCGTGTATCATCACTGTGTGTGTGTGTGTGTGTGTGTGTGTGTGTGTGTGTGTGTGTACTATACATGGCAGTGCCCTGAGATAAATTTTTTATGATATGGCGCTATATAAATAAAATTGAATTGAATTGAATCTGAGCTCAAATCTAGATTTTTCTTAATTGGTTTAATCCTCTGAAAGCTTGAGAAATAATTTGTCAGACTGCTCATTGAACTCAGTCAATCTGTGTTGTGTCATATTTCCCCTGATCTAACCCCTTCTCTCTCTGCGCTCTCATTTGGTTGAAGGCCAATTCATTTTGAAGGGATACAAATTTAAGGGATAGAAATAAATTATGAATTGAATGCCCAGAAAACTTGGATCACTGCCATGCTCAGGGCTAGAAAACTTCTTTTCTGAAGTTGAGTTATGTATTTTTTGTAATGGTCTTTATCTCTTGAGGAGTGGATTGTTTTCTTTTTTTCCTGCCGTCCACAGGGTTTTTTTAAATGCTGCGTCATTCATAAGGCCGGAAGACAGTTGGCATTTTGCCCAAAGACACTTTGAGTCACGGGGGGTGTCTCCTTTTAAAAGTTTTGAAATGCCAGGGGAGATTGCTCATAAACATTTAACTTGTTAATGTCAAGGCTGGCTGCTGGTTGACATAGGTCGTTTTTAATAAAAAAGGAAGCTCCTGATTACAAAAGCTTCCAGCCACAATAAGACCTGGAACTTTCTAAGTATGGAATTAGCAAGAAAATGCAGTCTAATATTGGCAACGGAGAAGCGAAATGTAGTTTTTAGAAAATAACTACTTACATAAAGTCAGATAAAGCCCTTCACCACCCCCACCCATCATGTTCACAAGTTATTGCACACTAGTAATGATACAAAACCATCATACAATTGAACTAGTTTGGCCAAGTCTGCATTTGCACTTCTACCACTTGGATTAACAGCAGCTGCACCTTTCAACCATTTATCCAATACTTTTAGCTAAACATTTCAACTGTTTCACACTTATAGCTATTTCAACAGTTTAGCTGTCAATGTACCTCTCTGGTACACCATATTATGGTGCTGTGCTCTCCCCTCAGTTTGAACTTCCTTGAGTTGTTTATGCCTTTTCCTATTGTTCTACCTCTTGTCTGTCATATATGCATGGTGGCAGTCCGTTTTGTATCTTTTACATTTATCTATTAAAACCTTTTATCCATTGCTTTTTAGTCACCTTTTTAACCCTATACTTTTCCATGTCAGCCATTTGTGTATTACATTCAGCTAACTGTTTCAGCCTTTTATTCATTGCTTAATTAGCAAGCCATTTCAGCAGCACCATGCAGTGTTCAGGTGTTACAGCTTACTCCATATGTGGATCTTTTTATTCTAATCAAAGCATCATTTCAGATTTTTCAAAATCATTGCACAACTACACAATCTGTCCACATGCCCCCCGACAACTACAGAAGTACCCCCCGGTGTACAAGTGCCCCTTGTTGGGAATCACTAGATATTTTACTTGTATCACCACATTTTGTTTTGTCTCACGTCTCCTGACACCCAGGCTGCTAACTCAGCCTGCTTCATTCTAATCAGTTATGACCACCCACAGTTTGGCAAAGGGAGAATCAGACATTAGCTGAGCTCTGAGTGGGAGTTGTCTCCATTAGTGAAAATTATTTGGCTGTGACTCGTCTCACAGGAAGAACATCCACAGCAGCGGCGGATGCCAAACAACTCTTTTTTTGGTCGTTAAAGTCGCCTCACGTCTGACTCAGAATCCATCAACCTTGTGGCATTTTGAAGAAATCAGAGGATGGGTCCTAAAACACACCCTGCCATAACCTCAGAAAGCACTTATTTATAAGAACCTTACTCAAATATTAATAGGAGAGGTGATAGGAGCAGGTAGATGCAGCTGGTATCCTTGCAGGAGGTTTTGTTACCAAGCTCCTCTTTTTTTTGTGCTAGTCATCAAAAGATGGATGAGGATGAAAATGAACAAAAGGGGGAAATCTAAAGAAATGGAGATATATATAAAAGGTGCTGCGATGCAACAATGATCCTATGTCAGGCTTTAGGCTTGATTTTGGCGCACATACTGGCTGCTTTGGGAGATTATTACATATACACTGCCTTTCTGTAACAAGCTGAGCCTTTTGTTTGTGAAGGAGAAGCAGGACGAGTGAATCTGCTCAGACAAAGAGTTTCTTCACTTCATCTGAAGTTGTTCCAAATCCCAGAGCTCCGGCTGCTGAGATTCACACATTATGCAACAGCGCTTTGACACACACACACACACACACACACACACACACACACACACAGTGGAAGTAATGCAATTTGAGATTAAATATCTGACTTGCACAAACTCCCAATAATCCTTATTCTGACTGTTTACAATCACAAGGCTAATTGAGGATTAATAATGTGTGTGTGTGTGTGTGTGTGTGTGTGTGTGTGTATATGTGGGTGGACGTTGATCAAATGAATCCCTGCTGCACCTGCAGATAATGTCTGTATTAAACTGTCTGAGCTTTCTTAACCTGCGACTAGAAGAAAACTGTCAGGCCGTGATAAAGAGAGAAGAGATTTGTTTACCTGCTGCATTTCACTGCTGAAACGCATTAAGCTGCTGACCTAAAAATAGCTCTGAGACCAAACTTTGTCTTCACCTGTACCTCAGGTTCAGCACTCACATTTTACTGCGGTTGTCTCAGTTGAACCAAGCGGAAAGCTAAATCTATCCAACTGAATTCTTGTTTTCTTTCATGTCACGCTTTACTGATCTTTTATTAGTTTCCTCTACAGCCACAGGAAGCAAAACCTTTAATTTAACAAGTTCATTCCTTCGTGTTTGGTTGAGACAATAGTTGGCTCTATAACTGAATTGTCTCATTATAATTCACCTTCCTATAGTAGGACACTGTTTATGAGTGATGATGTTTGGCACTGGGAACTTTAAAGGGCATGCTAAAGAAACATGTTGGTCGGCAGAAGTGGCATTTATTAACAAAAAAGTAATGGAACAGGGAAAAATGAAATGTTGGCTTCAGTGATTATCAGGAGCTCACAGCAACTGAGCTTAAAGAGAAGCTTTTTTTACCTTTCAGGAAACATATAGTTTGCCCTTACCTCCAGGCTGTGGTTGCACACCTGCAGACATGGCTCAGGGCTGAAAGAAATGTACTTCACCTACTCTGCAAATGTTTTTGGGGAAAAATGTATATGAAAATATTTGCTGTTATTACTCTCCTAAAAAGAGAATTCAAATTCAGTCAAAGATAAGGCTTACTGCCTTAGCAGTAATAATAGAAATGCATAATTCATCACCAAGTATCATGTCTACTACACGTAAATTAAACATGAATTTTGATTTGGAACACTAATAATACAACAATGTCCATGTTTCAGTAGTAGTTACTGTACAGCAACATTAGGTTGTCAAATGCACAGAAACAGTACAAGATAAATGCTTTTCGTGGTTGTGCCACTTCATTCGTTGGAGTTGGAGAATCCTTCAAAATCACAGCTCAGTCACTCTGCATTGATCTACAACCCCCTTTTAAGATATTGTATATAGTGGTGTTTTAGTGCTGTGGGACAATAAACCTTCGTCACTGACCCGTTGCTTACAGCGCTGCCAGCCGAGCAGAAGACACCACTCTGACTGTGCTGAGTCTCTGGTGATTCAGACATCTGGACAGCCCTGAGCGTCCTGCCAGCCTTCTATTTATTGACTCTTGTTCAGCTTTTAGTGCTTAACAGACACATTTACTTACTGGGGAACTTGTGTTCATCTTGTGCTCCTTCTGAACTAGACTTTAACGCCCACCGTCGGATAGACTTTTAACCCTTTTACATTTTAAAGTCAAGACATGATTGTGGATTTTAGAAAGTCTTCTATATACAAATGTTGAGCTGGTGAGTAATTAAAACAAAATGTATTACATTAACTATTTTGCCTTGGCTTCTAGTGTTTAAGGATCTCTAAATTACTCAAACAAATTAGTGCCGTCTTATTATTTTATCTGAGTGCTAAGTAAGATCACTTGGATGGTTCAGGCCCAGCTTTCTAAGCTATAAACAGGCCTCAGGAAAGGCCAAAGTCATTCTGGACTCGACTGAACTCATTACTCATTAGGATCTCTGTGCCAAAATCTGAAAGATTTAAAAAATTTCGGCTGTTATTTTCATTATTCTGTCTAGAAATTTGTCTTAAAGCAGCTAAAATCTATTTCTGTTTTGCCTCCCACTTTAGGTGGCAAGCCAACATGTTCTAAGGAAATCTCAAATTATTCTGAATTAGCCTGAATATTTACGTGATTTAAACATTTATTTTCACCAAGTTAAAATCGGTTTATCCATGAAGTATGAAGGTGATATTTGTACATGAATTCTCTCTTAAAGGCTTCTTTTTGCACCAGCAGAGTATCCCTGTCTGTACACGTTTCTCTGTTCACTCCAAATGATGATTTCTGGGGTTAGCTTGCCTGCAGACCTAATTCCCCCTAGTGGGACAGTAAGTGTTTGAGCTGAATTTATATGAGGTGAAGCTGTTTGTGACAGCAGGAGTTTTACTTTTTTTGCATTTGCAACATCTGTCTTGAAATCATGAAATAATGCTGAATAGATTCAACAAATGGTTAGTGAAGCAGTCAGCCCTGCTTCTTCCATGGCATCTTAATATGTGAGTGTAATAATAAAACTGTAATAATATGAGTCAAATCTTCAAACAAACACAGCAATCAGTTCCCAAGATTTTATTTCAGTTCCCTCCATTTACATGCTTAGTGTGTGCATGAGTGTGAATATTCATGTGTTTATATTGCTTTGCATGTGTGTGTGTGTCTCCAGAGGCAGGACGGCCTGATGCAGCGCTCCATCCGAGAGGTAAACACGTCCAGCCGCTGGTGTGTGCTTTGGGACCTGGACGAGGACACACACTACAGCGTCCAGGTGAGACACACACACACACACACACACACACACACACACACACACACACTTACCTCCCTTCAGAAAGCTGCCTAAATGCATCCAGTTAGGCGGGACATGTTGTCATGTTTAAAGACAGGAATCTGATTTGTTGATGATGACACCATAAGGTTTATAAGTTGTAAGTTATAGCGTGTAACATGTTCATACCCACAAATTCAACAGGCCCATGAGATGCTGTCTACAGATGTCTGCAGTGCAGTGATTATATATTGCATTTTACAAACGAACTCTAAATATGTATTAACATCCACTCCTATAATTAACAATCAAAAATCAAACGCCTGCACAAACTACAGCTACTGCCTGAAGGATGAGTATAATGTGACTCCATTATATTGACTCTATTAGAGCTTAATAGACAGATACAGATTGTCCTTCAGTTGGAGGACTCTGTTAAATGTGCTCGTCAGCAGGCAGCTGTCCTGCAGAAGTGTCAGTGAGCAGTGCACTGAAGGCTAGCCAGCACCAGGAGCGCAGAAATTTGGACTTTTCCCCTCTGACCTTCCTGTAGAGGAAAAATGAGATTTTCCCTGTGGAGTTTGGTGAAGAGTTTTGTCATTATCCACAGTGAGTGGATTAGTAGATTAGTGCTTGGTGTTTTGCTTAAGGACAGTTTGCAGAGATCAAACTTGCAACTTTCAAAATGTTTTTAAAGGACAAACCTTTGGATACTTTCAGATTAATTCAAGAATTTATTTTGTAATTAGCTTTGGTATTGTACCCATTTTTAGAATGACTTGTAACAACCTCCACAAAAAACTTGTTGCATCAACCTCTGGGTTCAGTGCGCAAGCGGAGACAGCAGCGTCAGAGACCTCTTGTGGATGTAATTGTGCCTCTCTGATGGATTTCTTTCCCTGTATGATTGTTGAACTTAATATTTTCTGTTATCAAAACTCCACTGTAGCTGTATCTCAATGTTCTGTTTGAATGAGATAAACACCATCAGACTTCATAATTTCCCCTTTCCTTGTTTGCTGAAAGTGTCCTAAAGAAGGCCCCATCTTTAGCTCAAATCTATATTCCTTCTGTTCCATCTTCCAAGCTTTCAGTCTGCTTCCACATTTACTGTTCATCCTCCAAAGAGCATTCAGGATCCCGGCCAAAAACCAAAGCACCATTTTCTCGCTAAATATACCCCGACATGCCAGATTCTTGTCATGGTTACATAATGTCATCCTCTGTTAATGTCAGCTTGGAATGTACCCAGTGTTTTTGTGCTCAGTTGTAAAGAATTATGTGTCTGAATGTGATGATATGGCTCCATCTTAACTTCAGTATTTCTTTAAAAAGCTGAGGAAGTACTTTGTGCTTGTACCTACAGAACTTATTTTTGGTGTCTTTAGGTGCAGTCTGTTGGGCCGCATGGGGACAGCCAACCCAGCCGTGCCGTCCACTTCAGGACTCTAGAGAGGAGTGACCATTATCCAGCCGGAGTCCTGGACCACCGTAAAAAAACACATACATATATACACACAAAAACTGCAAGTTGGCCATGTCTTTTTCAAAAAATAGGATGTAAATGTACATTATTTTTCACTTAGTAACATTGCATGACACTGTGAGTCACCATTAATCACTTAAAATAAAAACCAAAACAGACGTTGTACTACCACGACCTTCCTCTTGACCTTGCTAACAAAGCTAATAAATCATCAAAGCAATAGTTCAACGCTTATTGGCTTTCTTGCTGAGAGTTAGATGAAAGGATCGATAGCACTTTCATGTCTGTACAGGCTCATCCCCATGTTCCCAGGGTCCTATGTCAAAGGGCTATAAGTAAGGGCTATCTTTGCAGTTCAAATTGCAAAAGAACGAAAGGAGATGGACGTTTCAGATGCAGTTTGAATGATAAAAATCTGTTCAGCCACTGTGGAGATATCAACGTCTAAATCTCACATTTGAGGGCGTAGGTTTCTAGCACTATAAGTCAGTAGGCTAGAAGCTGTAGGTGGGTGATTTCAACATTTTGACCCAGGAAAACATACTGTGAACATTTGACCCTTTGAAAGATCTCCTTAATGTGTCATATTAAGAGGATATTGAGTTTGGGAGCAGAGATTCGCTCCCATCTGTACACAGCTAGCCTGGCTCCGTCCATCTACCAGCAGGTCTAAAGCTTATCTTATTCGTTTAATCTGTGTAAAAACCCTGGTAGCGTGACAAGACTCCAGGAAGTCACAGCTCCTTTCCAAGAAATAATCCAGAGCATAACCCCCTTTGGTTTTTGTGTGGCTTGACAGTGACTTTTTTTTGTCCTTGTTAATAAAGTTTGACAATGCTGAGTCTTTATTTGTCCTCAGATGAGCCAGCAATGGAAGGTCTGGGCATGACTCCCCACTTACAGACAGGAGAGCTGCTCATTATCACCACGGTGCTGCTGCTGTGGGCAGGTCAGCATGGATGTGTGGGTTTGTTTATATACACGTGTGGGTGTAGGGATGCTAGATTGTGTGCAGATAAGAATGTATTTGGAGTAGACTGAATGTAGGGGTAAAACAAAGGCACCCTCTATTTTTCTTTTGTGTGTCTGATGGTTTTACTTTTTCTTCCTCGCCATCCTCCACCTCAGCCGTCATCGCCCTCTTCTGCCGACAGTATGACATCATAAAAGACAACGACTCCAACAGCACCAAGGACAAAACTAAGAGGCCGCTGGTCCGCGCCACCTCCTCCTACTACAACACTTCAGCCGGCAGCTCACCCATCTACCACAATGGAGCCGTACGCAGCAGCAGGGTGACTCACTTCTTCTCCAGCCTCTGAACTTCATTTACAAAACTTCATCCTCCCAAACTTCTCCATAGCTTTCACTTTCTTGCAGAGCTTCTTTATAATGCATGATCATTCTTTGCTGCCAGGAGTATTTTGTTCCTTCTGAAGAGCCTTTGTAGTTGCATCAGAGGATCTCCTAGCAACCAGAGCTGCTGCCATCATGGCTAAATATAAAACAACCGGGCTGGAAGCAGAGAGAGAGCTAGCTGCAGATGCTTGTTGGGTTGCTGCTGTGAATCTGTTCAGTTACATGCTCAGCCAAAGTGAGCAGTCAGACAACAGCAGTCAGTTTTCAAATATAAAACAAAATGGAGTTTGAGGCGAGTCATATCAGCCAGCAGGTTCATTAAGATACACTGGCAAATACATCGATGCCTGTTGAAAAAGCTCAAAGTATCTTGGCTATCACTGCCAGCTAACTAGAGTACCAAGCTAACATTATTTAAGTGTAAAATCAATCTGACACATCAATGGTTCAAAGCACACGTCCACAGTAATCACTCAGTTCTCTTAAGATGGTGGAGTGTAATGAAATGAATACGTTTTAAAAATCAATACGGTGAATGAAAGGTGTTCTCGGCTCTTTGTTGACCTGCAACATGAACACCAAGGCCACGATCACACTTAAAGCATGATTGGGTTTCTTCTCAAAGGAATTTCTTTCATGCGTTTTAAATATCATTCCCCATGATGCTATAGTTTGCAGATGAGACAGATTGCTTCAGCTTGCACTGATAATGCATGACAACATTTCAAATTGGGTACTTTTGCATTGTTTTTGGTGGCAATCTTGGAAAATGCTGTAAACATTTTGTCAGTGAGTGACAGTGGAAAATGACTAATACTGTAAACTTAAAGCTACTATTATCAGTATTTTATAATAACAATATATCGAATGACAAAGTGAAAAAAAACATGACAATGAATTATCACCTAAGTCTGTTGTACAGAGCTGTTGTGTTGTTTCTGCTGCCCCCACATGGCCAAAAAATATATATTATTACAAATATGTAAGACAGACATGTAGACAAAATATTCACATTTGAGAAGCTGAAACAAGAGATTTTGTTTATCATTTCTGTTTTTAAAAAATGACTTAACCAATTACTCACTTATCAAAAAGTATTGCAGACAATTTCTGGGGATCCACTGATCAATTACTCCAGCTCTGATGTAATCAGCTGCCTTTGAGACGAGATTATTAACATCCAGTTTTCACAGCTATAAGATTGGGAACTTCAGTATCATATATGTTCAATATTAGCTTGTTCTAACGCTTCATTGAAGCAATATAATGTTTACACAGAGTCAAATATACTGAAACCTGTGGCTCCATGTGTTTATAGCTGCACCATACCATCAAAAGATTCATTTCAGACCTTTTCCCCACCAATTCAGCTGGTATCAATTCGGTATCTTTGGAAAGTTCTGTCGGTTTGAATAAAGTTTGGCTGCACAGTGTGGGCTTTAAATGATTTATGAGGTTAAAAATTAAAGCAACAGAGTCTGATTATGATTATGAGCTAAGCAATGATTGATTAAATATGATGGGTAAATAAAGAGATGTGAATGCTTAAACTGTGTGGTGAGGATGCATATAAATTAAAAACAATGTTTTGGCAGATGGCAAAATCCTTTAAAAAGGTGTTGCTTTGGCACAAGATGCGTCAGGGCAGAGATGACAATAAAATGTGATTCACTGTGTCTGGATGCTTCGATAACAAGGATCATCTTCCTACCTAGAGTGAGAATCATTTCTAAATGGTGACATTTTTCAGCCAAACATGAACGCTTTTAAGTTAAAACCAAGTCCATTGGGACTCGTTAGAATTGTGCGTTAAATGTCAAGCTCTCACACACACTCTGATTATCATTACATGAAGTGCATTAAGGCACGTGGCAGTGCATGTGAATATGGCCCACACACTGCTTTCCTGTATATGAGTCATGTTCATATATGTGATCCTCTATGTTTGTGACTCGTGTTTATGCTACAGCTCCTCCTCATTGTTTTCTCCTCTGTCTGCTAGCTTCACAGAGCCTCCTCCTCCATCAGCATCATTAGAGTCTGAGTTTCGAGACCCAGCAGGAACTTACAGCACAGGATGGGTGGAGCTGATCATGTGCAACAGCGAGCGAGACTTGCCTGAGGAACTTTCAGAGGGATTATCATGACAAATGGAGAGTTTATAGCCCTGAGAGTCTAAGTTATTGTAAAATATAAGTAAGAAGCACTCTCTTCGCAAATCCAATTCACATGAAAAGAAGAAATGGTTGACTACTGCCTGCTAGTGGCAGAAGACTGCAGCAGTCATGGAAACAGATGGACACTGGCCTCATGCAGCTTTTAAGAGCTTTGAATGAGCTGATATGAGCTCATCTGAACATGGAAGCACAGCAGGATGCATTTCAAACTGCAGCCAAATCCATTTCCTGTTATACAAAAATGTTTCATATCGGTTTCTCTTCTTCTTCTCTCGGATGTCAGAGACTAATTATGAATATTTGCCAGCATGTCGGCCAACTGTGTGCCAAGTCCCGTCTGCCTCAACCAATTAGTCCAATTAAAAGCTCTGTGTGTCAAGAGGATGTTGCTTTTATGTTGGTTTTCAGGGCCTTAATATTTGTTGCCAAACGGAATCACCATTTCAGGTTTAACATGAATGCAACAGTGTGTGCCGTGACCTCTGTGTGTGTGTGTGTGTGTGTGTGTGTGTGTGTGTGTTTTGTTTCCTGCTCCTTTGTTCAATTTCTACGTTTTACTTCATCTGTATTTTTCCTCTCCTAATAAATAATTCAATGTACAGCACTAACAGACTTAAAGACTGTATTATATGTAATTAAAATATGTACATAGGTCAAATTGAAAATGTGAGCAATTTAAGTGTAATTTAAACAAATTTTAATGTACAGTATGGGATGATGCTGTATTTACTTTGTGAACTTTCATAATCAGTTTGATTAAATCAACTTGTATTTTTAACATTAAGTCAATGTAATCAGATATGTTTGGTCTCTTTATGTTGTTGATTTTCAGAGGACTTGTTCACTTAAAATGAAGGTTTTCAGAAACATTGTTAGCTTATTAGCATTCTCCCCAACTTGCACTGTATTTGTGTTAAAATTCTTTAGAGATCAAGGCTGTTAAGCAAAGTTTGTTAAAATAAGTGAAGCGTTGGTGGATGAACTTAATATCTTTAGGTAGTCTTAAAGACTCTGTGTTTTACAGTAGAACAACTAATGAACAAATTGAACAAATGATTCAGTAACACAGCCCAGTCACTAATAGTCTTATGTTGAAACAATTAAACATTTTAACTTGAATCGTTCCAGCAAACCATACTGGTCTGGTCTTGTTGAATTGTACATCTCATAAAAATACTAGAATCACATCCAGACACAAGCAATTCAGCATTTAACTGATATAAACAATGGCCAAACCTACAAAAATGTTGCTTTGACCAGGAATTATCCTTTAAAATATGGCAGGAATTCTTGGTGATTGAAGACCAGATTAACTGAAACGTCAGTGTTAAATTCAAGCATCTCTGCTGCATGAGTTCTTTCATCATACAGTTATACACGTAAGAGTATCCTAAAGTGCAACAGTCAAAACTTCCTGAGCAAGATTTCATTTCTGCCCCCTCACATCAGTCCTGCTGTTCAGCCAGGTTCGAAATGCATCTTGCCCCCTTCTTCTATAAATGCCTGGGATGTATAGGAGATTTCACCGTGACAGGGAGCAGTTTGTTCACACACGATATGATTTATGGGTCATGAGGTTATTATCACTGACAGCTCTTTCTTGAATGTACTCCAAACCAAGACAATTTGTTGTTGGCATGAAAATGATCACAAAATGTCGACATTGCACATTGAATCATCTTTTTTTTTGGTTAAGACAACCCACCTGTTGGTCCATTCTGCTGAAATTCTGCAGCAATTTTGCATCGATAGTTTATAAATGGGAACCTTTTAACCTACGTTCTAGTGTGGTTTAACTGTATAAGCCTCTGAAAAACCTTTCACACCATTAAAAAGGCTAATAATGCTTCATTTAAAGTGAAGTTGTTCAACAGTGAGGTTCTGTTGATTCATCACTCACGTTTCAGACCTCTGTGTCTCTGGTATAAAGTATTATTCAATGCAGTTTTATTTATTCATACTTTCTCCAGTCTTTTTTAGTTCATACAAGTACCTAATCCATTTATTTGGAAATGCAAAGACATTATTATTTGGAGAATTGCACACATTTTGGTAACAAGAATATGGGTTAAAGTCATTAAGAGATCTTCACTATTATTGTGTCAGTGGTGAGAAAATGTGGGTAATAATGTCAGGACTGTTTTCACAGTTATTTCTTTTATCTGTGTTGCTCCATAAAACATCAGTTTTTATAGAAATTTGAAACTAAGCAAAGCGATCAAGTGTCTGATTATGATTTCTGACTGTATTCTCCAATTTCAATAAAAAATGAAAAAGCAGAAACCAGAAGTACAGCAGCTGACTGGGATCCATGAATCACCTCTGATAGTGAACGTGTGATTTATAGGATACCAGTAACACTTGTGAAGTTGTATATGAATATTTGCAGAATCATTATCAAGGTTGAAAATCACATCATATGTTTTTTGTTATTTTTAGCTTTATTTTGTTAAATGTAACTGTTTCTGAATATTTCTTTTTGCAAAAATGAACAGCGCATCATTAGAATATGTGGTTTGGACAACAGATGGCGCCTGGACTCTATCACATGCAGAATGTGTCCCTCAAGCTGAAAGAAAACAGACAGACAGATAGATGGTATTGTAGTTTGACATTCTATAAAATACTACTTTTTAAAATACCACTTCTAAGTTTTGGGACCACAGTTTCCATATTTTTGGATGTTTGAGGAATGTTAACAGGAAGTATAATGTTGCCATATTGTCAGTGAGTTAGCTGTGGATAACCATTTTGGAGTGCACCCATATATTGTGACATGACTATCACTCTTCTTGTCCCTACATCAATCCTATTCATTCACCTCAGTTCCACTCCAGATGTTTCCTCTGGTCATCCCTCATGCTGTGCCTACTCTGTATTAACTACTCTGTATTAACATATATCAAAATGAAGGAGTGCAGGTTTGCCCTGCAGGTGGAGGAGGTCAGCAGGAAAACATATGAGCAACACTGCCTTTAGAGTCTGGCCTGTTGCTGAAGTAGATAAGGTATGCATATTTTTTTAGAGCATTGCATATATTCCAGGTTCATTTGAATAGAAGCAAATGTCACTGTTCACCCCACAGTAAACATGAGTTGCAGCTGCAGGACTCCCAGGGTCAGAGGTCACTGGAAGGGCTTCCAGATCAGCACCGCAGGCACTCCTTGACCTTCAGAGCTATTTTTTGTATTGTTTTATTGCCTCAGTCCCAGCTTTCCCTTCTTTGTCTTTCCTTTCTTTCTTCCCTCTTTCATGGGGAAAACAAGAAGCAGGAAATGCAGGACGGAGGAGTGGAGGAATCCTTAGCGAGAGGTGATGTAAAGGGCAGGTCACCCTCGTCGACAGACTGAAATGTCACTGCTTGCCCGGGGCTCGTCATCCTCTCTGATGCTCTGAGGGAGTTTGTGACAAGTCGGGTAATATTGAGGGAAAGAGGGAGAGCGGCTGTCAGCAAGAAGCCACCAGGGAACAAGATCGATCAAGTGCTTCTGACTGAATCATTGACACAGGGTAAGTCCTCTTCTTTCATGTTGTGCTGCCTTTAGGTAGGACTCTGAAGGTAGTCAGGTAGTCCTTCAGATAGTGGAGGATCTCATTGTGAGTTAATGAGATTTTAATCCGACGTATATAACAGTACCCTCCACAGTGACATTTAAAGAAGTCAGTAAGTGGTGATTGGGTGAGAATGAGGTTTACAAGGAGCAGGGTGGCAAATGGTGTCTTACCTTTTTTATTTTAATGTTCTGCATAAGAAACGGCGCACACTCAAAATAATGTACAGTAATGTGACCACAGACATTTTAGACAAGGTTAAAGTGCCACACCACACACCACAACCTGTATAGTTCTCACAGAAATGATCCTACTGAAGGTTGTTGTTTTGTTTGTTTGTTGCACAGTTTTAAGTCATGCAGGTCTCCACATCTACTGGATGGATTGCTATGAAATCTGGTAAAGGGTTTGGAAACATTCATTAAGCAAATACATATATACAAATACAAATACTAAAAAAATATATATATATATATAATGGCATGTATAATATTGGATATTTGATGATGGGTGTGTGTGGGAGTGTGCACCAGTGGAGTCGCGACTTCACTTCCGCGTCCGCCGGAAGCCTTTACATTTCAGCGGATAACTCGCGCTCGTCTTTGTGAACCTGCTTCGTGGAGACGTGCGGAGGACGAGAGGATCACGGACAGAGACTGGAGGACGACAACAACATGAGGACAACAACATGAGGACAACAACAGGACAAGAAGTCTGCATGATTGTGGACGTGTTGATCTTTCCTACAGTTACATGTTGGTGGCAGTAACTCGTTTCACTCACAACGTAAGCTATTCATAAGCTATTGTGTTTGCTGCAGTCATTCTGGCCCACATGGTCATCAGTGTTGAACATTTCAACACCACGTTTGTCTGCGTTTGCTGCTGCTGCGTTCAAAGACCCGAAGCGAGCGTCCGACAGGGGAAAACTCAAGTGACACATTAAAACACAGCACAGGTGTGACAGTACGCAACACTAATGGCTTTTAAACATACTGTGGTTGTTTGGTCGGCAGGTTTTCACTCCCGAGATAAAAAATAAGTCTTGGAAAGTCTTTAAAGGCATAGAATTTTAAGAGAAAGGTCTCAAAAGATACAAAAACATATTTAATTTGATGCACACAAGTCTTAAATATGTTTTGTTTCCTGCTGTAGACGGTTACATTAGTTCTACATTATAAACTAACCGGACTAGTGTTCTTCAGGCTGTGTGACTGGAATTATTTCAACCAAAACAAGTCCAGTGTCCGGCTGAATGTCCCGATTTCATCCTGCTTCTCTCTCTAACTGCTTCCTTCAGTTGTCAAGGCTTCCTGGATGATCACGTTCCAAATCCAAGTCCTGCGTGTCTTCATCAT
>JAVQJD010024432.1:0-16004 GCA_036023655.1 Nannoperca australis | reverse complement strand
GGGGGGGGCGCCCTGAAAGATCCCTTTCATTTCAACTGCAGACTGTAGCCCAAGAACATTCCTCCATCCCTGCAGGGATGTGCTCCTTCACCACTAAATAGTGCATGTTGTTGCAGTTATTTCTGTCTGGTGGCTTCACTTTGTTCCTCTTATTTCTGATCCTGCCTTTTGATTAGCCCGATACGCTAAAACAAAAGAAGAGCATAAATGTTCCCAAAATTAAAGGCTTTCTATCTTAACAAGTCAGTTATTCAGTAACTGAATCTGGAGAAAGGTGACTTTGTCATACGAAGGAGATCATTTCAAAAATCAAGATGCATCAAGAATTTTCAGAATAAAAGACATTATCTTGCCTAATGTCAAGATACTATCACTTGCCTCTCTAAACACAAATTGAAACAGAGAAAAGCTTCTCACCACACACACAGTTTTTCCACTGCATCTCTGCTTCTAAGCACCAAATGAGTTACATGTTATGACAAACATTGTTTTGCAATATGCTCCATGGTAAGACTAATTCATTCATTGATATTGTGCTTTTATGTTATTCAATCGGTGCCATCTGCAACGGCCGCTCCAGTCTGACTGAAATAAGAGAAGTATGGAAACCTGATGTGATATTTGATTTTCTTTACACATTTTAAACTTCTCATATTTTTCCTGTGAACACTTTATTTTATTTTTTTATTAGTTTGGAAACTAATTGAGGCAGCCTAAAAATATAAAACATGTCTGTTCCTTAAACATTAGGAACAGAAATATTGAGAAAAATCGTGTAGGAATGTTATATTTATGCATCAAAGTCTTAATGTATCCTCACAAACGGAACAGGTCACCCCTGCTCACCCTAAATTAAAGTTCTGATGTCGCTCAATGGACTGATGCTTCAGAGGTTTATCCACACCAGGAATACTGTTCTAATGGAAATGTTAAAGAACGTGAACGTGATGTGTCCAAAAAAGGTTTCCCATCAACTTAACCCTAAGCAGTGGGATCAGATGTACATCATGTACATCTGCCTGCTGTTTGTAGAACTAATAGTAAATTAAACAAACAAACATTAAACATCTATTGACAATAAATAAATAATTGGATAATCAAGTGACATCCAGTTCACTCCATAAACTGAGGGAATTTCTGTCACAAATGCAAACTAACAAGTGACACGTGTTCAACTGAATCTGTGGGGGAGTGACGCCTTGGCCACAGTCTTTGAGGGAACACTGAACTTACATCCCACAATAATGTGCATTTATTCAGATTCCTAACATGTTTGTCATTCTACAAGATCAGACGAGGGCTCACCCAGTCTGCAGAATGTACAGTCTCACACCTTCACACTCTGATCCCCACATTGTATTCTTGTTCAGAGTGCAAATGTCCACATAAAGGATAAAGGGATGTGATGCGCCTCAGCCCGACCTCAAATCCAGACTCCTCCGCCGGGGGAAGCTGCAGAGTCGGTGTCGGTGAGCCCTTGGTCCGATGTGTGCCCCCCTGTTGCTTTAAGCAGTGCGTCCTGCCGTCCGACAGGAGGCGTGTCTCCCCTACGGCCGGAGCGTAGCGCTACCAGATGCAAGTGCGGGGGAAGCGACTCGGCTGCTCCACAGAAACAAATCAACTTCTTTGTGCTGCTCTGGTTACTCTTCCCCGCTCCAGCTCTTCCTCGGGTAAGCCCGTTCTTTCAAACTTTACATATGTATTTACATGTTTTTACTTCGCTTCTCTCTTCTTTTCCGCGCGTGACATCTTTTCAGGAACTGGTTATATATTTGGAAACAGATAATACCGACGGAGGAGCTTTTTTTAACCGACAAAACACGCAGAAAACACCGCTCCGCACATCACCGGTCAGGTTTGAAGTTCATCCGTTAGTTTAAATGCGCCGAGCCGCTTCTAACCTGCGCACCCAGAAGGAAAACAACATTTAAATGTCTTAGAAATAGGCGCCGACTTGTGGTTTAATACGCCTTGGAGAACTGTGACCTCCCGTGTCTTTGCCCGACCTCTATTTGGAGACGCATGTCACCTTTTCGGGTTCCTCCTCCTTCTCCTCCTCCTCGGGTTGATGCCTTCATTGTTGGGGTTGAAAGACATTATGGGGTCAGTGCATACCTTGATCCGCTTTATGAATGATCCGTAGATAACGTCTCTAGTTAACGGTGCCGGGTGGGAACTCGCGGAGACAAGACGCGCATTTAAATCCCACAGTTGATGAGCACATTGGCTTTAAATCAACTGTATTATCACGCAGCGCTGCCCAGTGGAAGGTCTCTGCTCAGCCCCTTTAAAGCCCTTTTCACATGTCCAAAGGGCCATTTGTTGGGCTGTAAAAATACCCGAATATAAAAATCTAAATGAGTATATACACGGGTGCCAACTGTGCTTTTTTTCGCCTGCCAACCCCGCAGGCTGCTCCTGCACCTTTATGCCGGTTACGCACGGCTATCAGAAAACTGCGGCTTTGTGTTGTTGATATTAGTTCAGGGCTGCTTCTTCTTATCATGACCTCTGTGTAAGTTAAACTACTCCGCAGATTTACTCATTGTACGCGGAGAGACAGACACATCTCAGGTGTGTTTTCGTTTCGTTCATTAGTCACATATTGGCTCAGGAAACCTGCTGACAACCTCCAAAAACGATCGGCAGTTACGGGAAAAAACTAAAGAAAAGAACAAGCGTATTCTAAAAACGGAAATCCACTTGTAAGTTATATTAGATGTATTGCGCCAGGCGTGGGCTGTACCCCACGCAGTGCAAATGATGTCCTAACTACCTAATTGGAACTCTTCTTCTTCTTTAAATGTATCCAGTGTATACAACTTACATTTGACTTAATTTCAGCTTGTTAAATTGTGAAAGCAGGCGGTGTATTTAACCTTTAGGTATAACCTGTATCATCACATGGATTTGGTCCTGCTAATTAAAGAGGCAAACGAGCAGTAGAGCTGGCAAAACCAACATCAGGGTCTATCTGTGGTGCTGAAGTCTCATCAATGCAAAGATCAGAAAGAGGTTCGCTGTCCGTGGTGCTGAAAACACATTTTGTCAGCGCTGGCCTAAACGTTACTGCGTTCACTTCTGTAGAGGCTTCAATCTCAGTAAGACATTTCATTTTACAGAACAGATATATATATATATATATATATATATATTACAGGGAGAAAGGATATTTTATTACAGCTTCATGTTTTCCTGGAAATACACTTCATATTATCACATTGCTGACGGCTTGCATCAGAGGCCAGCTGGTCATTTTTTTTATTATAAGAAATCAGGTTAAACTTCATATGTGCAATGTTATTGATCCTGTGTTAGTTGTAAAGTTAAGAGGAGGAATCTGAGATTTAGAAGTGATTCAACCAGAATATATCTAAAAACTGCATGACCGTTTACAGACCTAGGAAGTAAGTAATGTTTGCGTCAGTATCTAAAACAGCTGTAAAATCCTTATGGAATGGTCATATTTATTTGTCAAATAAAGTCCAGCTTATGGGAAAATATTGCATACGACACTTACATTTCTACGCTTTTCACGTCGTGTAAGGACAGTTAGTCAATAGTGATATAAAGAAGCCGATATTGCGCTTCTTGCGATCACAAGTCAGAAGACACACATGCAATCGAAATGTGATGTTGAGGGTTGGCTCTCATCTACCAGGCTGTGCAGGCTCATTCTCAGGAAAGTATCAAATAAAAAAGTAATAATTTCAAAGACAGAACAGGAGTGCTGAAACACAACGGGGGTGAGCAAAGGCTATTCATCATGTTGAGTGTACAGTGACAGGTTTGCTTCACGGAGCCCTCACATGAGTCCAAGCTTGAGCGACTCCGATCAAACGCAAGCGATCTTTTCAAATTTACACATTGGCTTTTATACGGCTGTGCACGGCGGCGCTCCGCTGCCAGCAACGGCCATTGAACCGAACCGAGGGGAAATCTGAGAGAAAAGCGGAGAGCTGGCAGGGGGGCACGACATCAGGGAAAGCGAAGGAAGGAGGAGGAGTGGGAGAGGCATGACAGTTTCGGCAGGCTATATAGATCAAGGGGCGATGTGTGGTCAGCAGTAGCCAGGAACATGCCTGATCCACCCTGCGCGCTCTCCCGCTACTAGTGTTGGCTCGACGTCAGATGCTGTGCGGCAGTGCAGCAGGAGGAGCTCGGGCTGGAGAGGCTGTTGAGACCGCCGCTTCACTCACACACACTTTCACTTGGTCACGCTGGATCTCCACACACCTCCGCTCTCCCCCCCTCACCCCCCTCCAATCTCTGCCTGTGTCTTTCAGGAGATGGATTTCTTCAAACTCTGCTCTGCCTAACATGGATGCCCAGCCAGCTCTACCACCACCTCCACCATCATCTTTCTCAGCTGAGTCGGAGGGTCGTTTGTTCTTGGCGCAGTGAGCTGGACACGCAGTGCTTTTTTTGTTGCCAAATGGATGTGGGGAAACCGTTGCCCAGCCCGCCGGTGGTGACCATGCCGTGATATTTCAGCCGCCTTGCTTCACGTTAAAGGGGTGAAAGAGAAACTCATTCTGGGGAATATACCGATTCAGGGAATAAAATCCTGTGCACCACACAAGCACCATGAAGATGACCTCCCTGCTGATATTTAATGCGAGAGTCAGGTGCACCGTCAGGCTTCTACTGCTGCTATTACACTGTGTGGGATATTCTCATGGGATGCCACACGTCTTGAGATTTGGTGAGTTGCTTTTTCTTTTTCCTCTCATGTAGCCCTAAAAGTTTGATTGGTGTGTTTTCATCCCCAGAAAGCATGTTACTCTCACCACGACCTGTTGGAGACCCAGTCCCCCCTCCACACACATTTCCTCAGTTGTGGGGAGTAGTTGAAGTTGCTGTTCTGAGTGATGTTTGCAGTATACCTAGGCTTTTCAGGAGCAACAGCACAAGGGTAGTGTATTCAAAGAGTTGGTACAGACATGCACCACTATAGTGCAAATAGAAATGAATATATGAATGACCCATAAGTACATGAGGAGGTAACAAAGCCTGTAACTTGTTGCTATTTAGAAAGTTTCAAATTTAAAAGGTTTAACACGCCCCACCCCCGTGTGTGTGCACTCTCTGCTGGTAGTGATATTTTGTGTGTGTGTGTGTGTGTGTGTGCCATATTGTGATTTCAGATGTGATGCTATGTGTGTATATTTATTAATGAATTCATATTAGCACAGTATATTTACATGTGGCCGTGGAGTGTGTGCATATTTCTGTGAGAAAGAGAGAGAGTTACATGTTATTTTTTACATTAGCTTCACTTTATTTGAAGAGTTAGATGGATAGTTTTTCATGATATGCCTACATGCCTTCTCCATATTTCAGAAACGTGATGAATATTTTTGTTTGCTGCAAGGGACATTTTTGGGTGACCTTGTGAACCATTTTCCCCTTAAATTTCCCCCTTTTGCAGCTCTAAAGTGTGTGTGTGTGTGTGTGTGGGGGGGGGGATTTTATCACTATATGGGAATGCAGTATGTTTGATCCAATACATTGCAGTTATGTGACACTTATAAAGTAAATATTTCACCCCAAGTCCACATGTTTTTATAGCAGCATAATTTAACCCAATGCAAATATTGTAGATGTCTTGTGCATCATTTTATACATAACATAAGGCCCACTGAGTTTGAATAATTCAAATGTTTTTTTGTTTTGGTAATAGGTGAAGGCCACTGATTTACACCACACAGTATGGCTGCAACCAAAGAATAGAACAGCTGAAATAAGAAAACACTGCAGAAACACAATCATTAAAATAAAACTTTTGATTTAATTTATCCAATACTATTTATAGAAAATGTACAGGAGGCGGGCACACAGACACACACACACACACACACACACACACCACAATCACAGTAACACATACAGATACAGAAATACACATTGCTCCTACTATGAACAGCACACAGATGTATTAAGATCAACAGACATACATGCTTTTTGTTGAATGATCCAACTGTTTTTGTTTTGTATGGATTGGAATAAACGGCACTCATACTATATAGAAGAAAGATCTTTAGTAATGAAATCAACATTGTACATTTCTTTAATTTATGAATGCAAATGGATGAGGTGCAGCTTGATTGCTCCGCTGATGGAGCTGTAAGATCTGAATGAAAGTGCAGTGAAATCCTGTGAACGTGGTCTGGTAGGTGTCAGTGAAGTTATCGTGTCTTCACATTACGGTGACTGGTTTCCAGCTTAGAGTCATTCAGTCCTTGTGTAGAGGGGAATACAGTGTGCAGGGGGAAACACCATGCGGCGCATTACGTCCCACTATATCGTTTCAGTCCTTACCGCTCCTCTGTTAAATAGGCCTGTATTTGCAGACAGCAAAGTCAGAAGGCTGAACAGTTACAACCTGAATCTGTCTGTTGGACAACATGTCTTGTGATTACATTTATCCCCCCTCTCTTCCTTTGCCAAGGTACTTATATCAGCTACCAGCCACTTGTGTATTGACAAATTTGTTCTGCAGGCATCTGTGGGCCTTTAATGTGTTTGTTATCAGGAGAGAATCAGTAGTTCTCTGTATTGGTTGAGTTAAACCTCAATGTAATTTAAGTTAGCTAACCTGCGCTGCGTAGAAAGATTGCTGATCAGAATATAAATAAATATAAAAATGAAAGGGGGACACCAACAATTTAGTATCACACTTTACCATCAGCAGGGGCTGAGATATCCTGACTTTTAGTCCCTAGTAATGGTTGAGCTCCATAAATACTGGATCCTACGTGTCCCTTGATGCAGCTCAACAATATCTGTCACCGAACCCTCCTGCCCTGGTACCAGTTTGTAACTCAGGCTTACTCTGAACAGTGTGTATTCTCAAGCTCTGATGACATTAGGGTCCTGGTGACATCACCAGGGTTATAAGACATAGACTGTAGTTCTCCTTGTGACAAGCTAACTGATGTTCATGTGTACAATTGTAGTGCCCCTGAATACCAGTTACCATGGTATTCTTGACTGTGGAAGGTCAGCAGGCTAGGCTAAATAGCTGTTGTATATAAGCAGTTAGTATGTCTAATATGCACTGTTATAACTCCTTGATTTGTTTTAGCACTCAATAATACCTTTAAATACTCAAATTTCATCTCAGCAAGAGTGAGCTGGGAGGAAATTGTGTGGGGTGTCATTGAGTATTATAATGAGATCAAGAAGTTTATCTTTAAATAGGAGCAAGAGACTCACAATATTAGCTACAGTACGTCCGGACTGTCCACTGTCAAAACGCGGCTACTTTAACTCCACCAACTGAATTTTGCTCTGCTTTTAGAACAGCTTTAACTGAGAAATGTCATGGAAAGAGCTTCCTATTAATGCAACAATCAAAACAAAAGAGCATCCAGATCTTTTTTGACCATTCACTTGTAGTAGCTATTCTTCAAAATAGGAGCTTGCACTTTAACTCATTCATCCATCTGAAGAATTATGGTGTAATTGTTGGATTTACCTTTTTCAATTTCAAGCAAAGGTTAAACAGTTTTTTACAGATTCCCAGAGATAGTTTTTAAAAGAGTTTTGAAACAAAGGTTAAAGCAGGGCAAGAGTGTTACAGTTGTGTCTGTTGAAGACAGAGACTCACATACTGACAAACACTGATGATAAAACCTCATAACTGAATTTCCCCACAGCTCATTCAAGATAACGCTTGATAAAGATCAGTTGTAAGCAGTGATAGACTGAAGCACAGCAACATGTGACCTGCTAGCTCTGTAATTGTGACTCCAGCCTGCTGGGTCTACTGAAATGTCTGGGAGTTTTGAGGAGTTGTATTGCAGACAGGTGAGGTCAGGAAATTGGATTACTTGTGTGGAGGAGAAGCCATATTCAGGGTCACTTCACAACAGCAGAATGTATTTCACACATTCACTGCATGAGCTGGTGGTGGAGAGCAGATGGTTTACCGCTTTGAAAAGTAGCATTAACAAAAAAGTTTAGGTCAAGGAAGTTGTCCAACTAACGACAGTATGAAAAGTTATGGATTAAATACAGTTTTCATCAGGGCTACATCCATAAGGTTGCTCACATCTAAAAGAAGCAATTTCAAGCTGTATTTGTGTGTATATAAATGTGTCAATTTGTCTCTGTGATCTCTGCTGAGTGGAGAGTGAATCATGAGAATTGGCGCTGGCTGCCGTGGTCGGTATTAGTATGAAGGTCACCGTCTAATGGGGCAGACAAGCAAAATTCTGCAGGTCAAGGCTACAAAAACTCCCTCTTTTAAAATGATCTGGCTCTCTGAGAAAGCTGCCTATCACTAGCTGAACAGAAAAGTTTACATTATCCTTCAAGCTCCAGCCCCCTTCTCCCTGATGAAACAATGTGTGGCTAAGAGGATCAAAGCGCAACGGAGAGCATTACGTATGAACTGCGAGGTGATAATCACAGCATCCTTCAATGAACAAGCTAATTTCCCTATGTGTTTTCCAGTTCATCAGTAAGATTTAAGTCTCATGCTGTTCCCATACCAGCCAGTGGTGTTCTAGATGGTGCAGGAGTAGAATCTCATGCAGAGTCAGTGTGCAGCCCCCAGGTCAGGCCCTTGGACACCAAAAATATGGTTACATTCCAACAGGACATGAATGTAGCAGCACTTGAACAATGAACAGCTGACTAGCCCACAGTAGTTATCTAATAATAAACATATAGACTTTCAGGGAAGTGGATGAATGGAAATGACATGTAAGCATGCAGGTTCACTGCAGTGTGTGTGTGTGTGATGTGCAGAGTTTAAATAGCTTTGTGGATTGAGTTGTTAGAGTCTCTGTGGGTGTGTATTGAAGAGCAGGGTTTTCAGTCAACTGAAGCTACATCACGCTCACTAGTGAAGTAAGTAAGAGATGAATTCTTGAACACAATCAATAGTCATGATAGGGAAAAAAAGAGAATGAGATCTAGATTGAACAAATGAAGCAGAAAGGCTTACATCCAAGTAGATTAGATCATTTACATACAGTTTTTGTAAAAAAAAAAAAAAAAGGGTCTGCAACCAAGCTTGATTATAATATCAAGCCAAACAGTGTTTTAAAGATTCAGCAGGGACCATGATGAAAAGTGCTCTAGGGTACAAAATAGAAACCCAGCAGAGACAGCATGCACTGAAAAAACACACAATGCTCAAGGAAGAAGATGCAATTGCAAGTATTTCTGTGATATGAGAAAATATGTCTGCAGTTTGAGCAGTTCCACACACGTCATCTTCTGCACAAGGCTGCCATCGAAATATCAGTTTTAAACTGTAGTTAGGTTGTTTCAATTATTAAATAATGCAGTAGTATTAAATGTTGTTGCTAACTGTAAAAAATGGCGTCCAGCTGTTTACCAAGAAGGTTTGGTGAACAGAAAGTTAGTTTTTCCTTTTCTGTTCACAGATCTACAAACTCACAAGAGGTGAAAAGGGTGACATGTTTATAAAGTCAACCCCTGTAGGTGGGTCTGGAGGCATTCTGGGGAATTTTACCATGTAAAAGAAGCGTTCTGGTGCACTCTGAGAAGAAAAAAAGGGAAAAGACAACATTAACTTAAGGCAAAAAACACATTTATTGAAACCAGTGCTGTTTCTGAATTGTTCATTAGCTTTAGCTGACATGCTAACAAGCTGGCAAGCTTTATACATCCATGGAAAAGAAGACAATGCAGTAACCTTTGCATCTTTGAAACATCGCAACAGCTTTGTAGCTCTGTTCTCACTCCAGTCTATTGAAAAGTGTGCTGGCCACTTGAACACCCACCCCGCCCCCCAAATAAAAACTCTTGGAATCTACACGATTGACATAAATGAAATATTTTTATTCATAGGGCCGACATTTTGCTGAAAAGCGACTAGTTTGCAGGTATGTGTTCATTTAAGGGTTAAACCAGTTACATAAAAGTTTAGAGGTGCTGGTTGCTGTACGTGTTAAACAGCTAGCTGTTTCTACCTGATCTGCTAGGCTAGGCTAACTACACCCCCACCCTTCTTTCCCCAAAAACCAAACTCTCCCTTTAGCACAAACACAGAACAGATGGGGTTGTGGATGGAAAATGATCATCAGCATGAATAATCTGTACAGTAAAAGTGTGAGCTGATACATTCGAAAAATAGCCCATCATTGTACAATCACAATTAGATTAAAACTACTCCAGTGCTTTCCCTGAAAGTGATGCTCCATTCAATATGCGCTCGTTACAGCAGACAGTCGGATCCTCATGCTCAAATGGCAGATTTTCCGGTAATTTGTTTACCGGCTCTACATCTTCCCTACTTAGCAAGCTGAATTAAAATAAGTGTTAGAAGTCAAGGTTATCCAGAGTCAGCAGCAAAGCTATGATTTTTTGATTAATTAGAAGCATACAGGTTGAACTACATTTAACCTCAATGAGAGGAAACTAATCTGATTTGATGGAACTGTGATAAGCAGAATGTTTTTTAAAAGGAAGATACCTTAAAAAGAGGAAATCAATTTACTGCACTTTGTCTGTTTTGAATGTGGAATAGGTGTTTGATGCTTGATTTTCAATGTAAGAATTAGGACACACAAAAATTATTTTTAACAGCTGATAGCTTTCTTTTGCAAATGCCAGTATTCTAATCCAAGTCCATTAAAAAACTGAACAAACTCTCCAGTCAGTAATATCTTCAAGAAATAAAGCCTTGAGCTGTTGCAGATACATTTCTGACATTTCAGCTTTAACAAGGTTAGGTTTTTCCTATTTTAGTTTTTATCAACTTCAAAGCCCAAACTTTACCTGGAAATGATCATCAATGAGCACTCTTTTCATTTTTACAGTCTCGTCTCATTGTAACATGACAGATGTGGAGATCAGACAAAAACCTCTTCTCACTTTCTAGCATATGAGAGAATATACGCCTATACAAAACCAATAATGCTGAGCACAGTGCTATTATATTTTTAGAATGAAATTCACTGCCATTCTCCTTCAAGTGCCTTTGTGTTCATTATATCTCTCTGCAATGTAAATGTATTTTATATACTCTTCCATCAGCCCTTCCTCCATCAGCACGTGCTCTGCGAGAGAGGTCTTTCACTCAAAAATGGTATATAACAATCTATTAGAAAACGTGTATGCATTTATCCATAACTCAATTAACAGCGGGCAGTGCTGGGCAGAGATGAGATGAGATGAGGACATCAGTACAACCTTTATTTGTTGCAGATCATTTAGCTAACATCTTTGGATGTCATGCTGCAGTGATGGGAGGGCGATAAACCTTCTCAGTCCAGCCCAAGCTCCAATGGCATCAAGGATAAACAAAGTTTCCAAAGGCTTTAGTAACAGTCTTAGTGTTTGCCTTCTTCATTTTCTCTTCCAAATTAGTTTTACTAACCTGGGTTCTTGTTTCCCACCTGTCTCAGACTGCTTATGTTTCTTGACCTATTGAACCTAATTGAAGCAATGTCACCATGCTCCCAAGTCTTAGCAATTACTTTGGCAAGTACAATGTCATCATAACTGACTGCCAGAGCTATAAAAATAAAACCCAAGTCATAATTAACCACTTTCTCTTTACATTCACAAGTGTTGATTCTGGCCTGATGGGGACACTGGAGGAAAGTTCAGAGGTTCACCAAAAGCACTGAGAATGATCTGGGGACCAACGTCATGGAAATATGACCAGTAGCAATGTTGCTTTGGAACACAGTATTAAATTGATGAATACAAAAGACGGACTGAGATGGATTAGCTTTCTAGTATTCAAGATACCATGCAAGTGTTGGTTAAGCAAAAATGTTGTGGTGCTAAATAAAGTGAGAGAACATCAAAATCATTTGGAATAATTCTCTGGGAACTATAAACAACTATTTTACGTTTCACACCAATCTGGCTAGTGGTTGCTAAGATATTTCATTTGGTGTTTGACCAAAATCATGGACATGATTAGACTAACGGTTCAGCCGGTTAACTAAGAAATGACATAATTGTTAATGCCTTTGAAAGAAAGATAGTGTGAGTGTATATTACTTATTATACAGTCCTGGGGAACCTGTTTTCAGCCAGTAGGCATGTTTGCTGAGATAGAAAGAAGTTCAGCGGCTTCACAGAATGGCAACACTCATTGTATCATCCTTCATTGAGGGTAACTCAAGCATAAGATGTGTCAGTGACTCTTTTTATGCCCTTGGCAGCAGAGCAAACAGTCGAGCATGGCAACACTTCCCCTTCACTTGTTCTTCCAGTTTATGATGATTTCCTACTAAGGAGTGCGGCTTTACTGGCCTTATTTAAATAGATGTAGAGTGCAGTGCTCATGTTTTATAAGCTTGAGGGTCTTCATTGCTTGTTTCTTGCCAGTCATATGTGATAGATAAAATAAAAGTAATACTTGTCACGTTCTTGTCCCATTGTTATAAACCTCTAGTTTTACTTTGTTATAAACAGATTGTTCTTGGGAAACATTCTCTGGCATTAGGGAGTGATGCATGTTGTGCTTGCTGTTTGGAATACTGTAAACAGTGGCTAGTTAGCAAAAGCAGCATAGCCAGTATGGCTTAACATACAAGAAAGAGAAATAGGAACTCAAATCATAACAACAAGAAAACTGCAGGTAAAAAGGTTTGTACTACTGTGGGACTGACAGGTGATTTCTGGGAAACACAATTGAAAAAAATGTCAAATCAGTGAGTGCTTAACACAAGTGTTTTAATTATTAAATGTAGCTGGTTGTGTGTTTATTTGCACGTTGCAACATTTTTGAAATTTTAACCAGTTAACCAAGAAAGGTCATTCTTGATCTTGGAAATAGTAGTGACAACTCAAGGTGAATTTTTCAATAGTTTTCATCAGCAGATAGGGGGAAATATTTCAGAGTTTTGCTGGTGGCCATGTGATATAGTTGAATGATGGAATGTCGACTTGTAGTTGAGATTGTTTTGTCAAACTATTAAAAAATTATTTTGAGACGTGTGAGGACAGCCAGACTGGCTTTAGACCGTCCTGTAAAAAGTGTGGATGTTCAGTCTCAAAACACAGGGAGAAACAATAACGCTTCTGTCTGACCTGCACGGGATGGATGTAGACATTTGTGGAAATTAAGCCTGAACCGACCACATTGTAAATTATATTTTTTTGATTAGGAATTAAAAAAAACATTGAATATTACATTTCAACATGGATCAGGTTTTACAAGATGTCCTCAATATGTTTCTTGACAAAAGCTGTACAAAAGTGCTAACGCAGAAAATCTTTTTATATACACCAATGTTGTCCATGTTTTCATTTGTATGTGAATACCATATAACCATATCCAGTATTACTATATTGGAAGTATTTCAATAGTCACACAATTGTGTACATGCATACACAGCTGTTGCCTGTACTTTCTGGCATACTCAAGTGACCTCTGTGTTATTCTCCTTGCTGTTTTTTACAAAGCATGAGAAAATGGAATATTTAACTTAAATAACTTTATTTGGCTTAGCACTGCCAGTCTGAATTATCAGCTTTCTTAAATTGAGTTTAGCCGTGTTGGCTTTGTGAGCATTACACTGTGTCTTGGCCCACAGCCAATACACTGCTGGTAAATATATTTAAATCAGTGCTAAGCTGCTTAAAATGTTCATATTTCACTCATAGCTAGTTTATAGAAATGCTAAACTATCTCAGGCTGGCAAAATCAGTTACATGGATAAAATATATATATCATTTTATATTTTCAGAGAACAAAGAGTGCGGGAGCTGGTGAGCGGTGGTGAGGCGTTAAGCCCCTGTGCACTGTTCTTTTCTGATATGGCTGGCTTTAGATGCTCCGTTTCTCCCAGAGGACACATGCCATATTCCTCTCAGGCTCATGATACTGCTTTGCGTGAAGACAGTTAATGTGCCACGTCAAATGATTATTTTCTGCATCCTTCCCTCGGCTTGAACAGAAAGTCTCCGCCTGCTGTTGGTTTTGCCAAATAAGAGCATTTATGTGGATGTAATTAGTCTTAGATGCTGACTGGGACTGAGCTGGAGGTGACTTACCGTGCAGACCAGCGGTGACAGAGATGCTCTGTTCCTGCTGTACTGGAACTCACTGAAGGCATTAGTGACCAGATCCATTCCCTGTATCACTGTGACCGTAATACGAACCAGGACTTCTCATGACACACTGTCCTCTACTCGGACTATTGTATCCTTGTGGTTTGTCCTGCAAAGTCAATGTGTACTAAGAGCTGCATCCTGGTGTCATGATGACTCTGAGCACATGGGCCTGTTTTATGTGATTCAGAGTCACCTCTGCAAATTGGGATCCTTATTCTTATGACTGCCCTTAATTTGCAGAAGAGCTGACCTTTAAGAGTTTCTAAGAGCTTTGGTGTAATCTCTGCTTCAATCTTGTCTGCCTGAACTATACAGACTTGCTAAGTTAACAACAAATGACAAAACACTGTATGATACTGTTTTTTCAGGTACATCATGTAAACTTCAAAAGAGTTTTACGACTGATCACGTGAACAGGATCCAAATGCACGACTCGAGACAAAAAGCTCAAGATCAAGAGTGTTTACTGATAAAAACAAACAAAAAAACACAATGAGGGAAAAAACTCAACTCTCAAACCCTAACTTGACCTGGACATGTGCACTTGGCAAGATTCTTGATGTGGACAAAAGCTGGTACTCAGAACCAAACTGGCACAGGACAAAGGGAGACAAGAACTATAAATACACAAGGTAACGGAAAACAGGTGGAAACAGTCTGGAAGGGGGAAGATAATCAGGCTAACAGAAAACCAGGAGGGCAGGAAGTCATCTGAAACACCTGAAACAAGAGGGGTACATGAATGTCAAAATAGGAAAACAGGAAATGACCAGACAAAAGAAGCACAAGATAAGTGAAAGAATTCACTTTAAAATTGCGGGGAATACCAAGAAGGTGATGTAATATAAGAAATGCATTGTTGGTAAGGGTTTATCACAGCTGGTTATAATCATTGCTTCAATTTAAAGGAGAATTATTAGTCTCACACAGACATGTATTACAAAGACTACAATTATATACAAAAACTGTATATAAAATGTAATAAATATACAATTAGGGACAAAACATTCCAAAACAATGCCATCTATGTGCATGCCAGAGAGCCAAAACAAGGAACTAAAAAGGGCTAAACTTGAGTGTTGATTCTCAGCGGGGTCAGCATTGTTATTAGAAAACCTGCATTTATTCAATATTGTTATAAAGATGTTCTCAATTATCCTTAAATAAAGAATAACTGTGTTCAGTTACATCCTTCTTTTGTTTTCTGCTGGGCCCATTCACTAGAGGGTGTGTCATTCCTTCCTGCCATTAGAACTGTCGAAGCCATTTGGATGAATGACAAACCTTTAGTTACAATCAAGTGGTTATTGACATTCTGACTTGACTATGAATGCCACATTTCTGTTTAATGAATGGGAGGAAACATTGCTCTTTTAATAGCATATCTAGAAAAGACCCGCTTAAATGGTAATAGCATGTTTTTATGTAAGAATAAACATTTTTAAGGTAAAGAACATGTTTCCTGTGAAGGCAATTCAAATAAATCGATTCCGATGGATCTTAGGATTCCGTGGACTTCCTTGGGGCTTAAATGGAATACTATATATTGTTTTAGCCATGCTAGCTGGGATGGCAGTATCGGTTGATCAGTCCACAAGACTGAAATATCTCAACCACTACTGGATGGACTGCCATGAAAAAGTGTAGACATCCATGGTCCCCAGAAAATAAATCCTAATAACCTTGATGATCCCTTAACTCTTCCTCTAGTGCCACCATGAGGTTGAAATTTGTGTTTTTAAGCGAATTGTCTCCACAACTATCAGATTGATTGCCATGAAATTGGGTACAAATGGATGAATTGCACTTTGGTGATCTTGTGATTCCATCTGTAGATAATTGGAGCACTTTCTGGAGAAGACCTGGTCTGATTAGGAGGGATGGCATTCATCCCACTTTGGATGGGGCCGCTCTCATATCTAGAAATCTGGCCGAGTTTATTTGGGGCC
>JAVQJD010024426.1:0-13095 GCA_036023655.1 Nannoperca australis | reverse complement strand
ATCTCCTCTGCTCTCCTCTCCTCTCCTCTCCTCTCCTCTCCTCTCCTCTCCTCTCCTAGTTATCATATTTTCTTTTATTGAATTTACTTAAGTAGCTGGCTCGCATGTTCATACCGTGTCCATTAGTTTATATCATTACTGTACCTATGTTTCTTTGTGTAGGAAGGCATTGTCCACTTGATGTTGTAAAGGTACCAGAAGATGGCGCCAGCAGAGCATGGATAGTGCGTATTCAGTTGATAGGAAGAGGTTCACACTTTCTTTTCCTGTTATTTGTTTGGAGATTTTTGAGAATAAGATTTCCCAGAGTCTATTAAATGATCACAATTGTTTTGATGGTAAACCGAGCAGAGGTATCAGTTTTTGTGCAGCGACATTGCGGCTGTTTGTCTGCAGTCAGAGGGAGGACAAGCGGTACCCCACACACACCCACTGTTGTCATTATGTAGCGGTAAAATCACTCCATTCACCGGCACTTGCTCATCCAAATATCATGTATTGGTTTTTCGCCGCCAACACACTCTTGTGCCCGGCCGGTCAGAGAGGAGTCAGTGTGTCTAAACTTGTTGTTTGTTATGCAGGTGATTTCTGAGGAAGGGGTCAGCTTTAAGGTCAGTCTCTTCTCTCACTATCTGTCCTTTCCTCCTCTTCCCTCTGTACCTCTTTCTTACTTGTATCTCACTGTTCTTCTCTCGTTCTGTGATGTGATTCCGTGGTGATTCTGTCTGATTCTTTGTGCTCTATGTATTTTTGCCAGCTGTTGAGATATGGCCCTAGCCAGCCTCTTTAACACTTAGGCTTTGATGATGGTAGTAATAAACATTCTCACATCTAGGGCTTTAGTTGTATTTGACAACTGCCCAGGCTTTTAGCATTACCTGTGAAGCACACAGCCCGCCACCGCTGCATAGTGACGCAGTTATGTCACCTATGTGAACCTGAATATAGAATTGATAGCGGCTTTACATCAGTCTAATAAGAATTACATCAGTCAAATCATAATCTTTTTCATTATATCTCCTGACACTGTAGTATCCATCCTGCTCTAGATAATTGCTCGAGTGTAACAGCACTGGCACTGGTCATGGAGAGCCTACTTGGTAAATTGAATATTCAGCCATGCACATACGAAAGGCTACACAAAGGCTGAAAAATCAGATTTTCTTTCCTGAATTGTCCGTTCCTGTCCCAGCAGACAGGGGAAATGGGGCCTTGCCTCCTTTTGTGGCACCTCTTGGTTTGTCCAGACTTAAAATTACTCTTTGATCGCTGTTTTGGAATAAGCTCACACTTTCTAATGTCTTGATGCAGGGATTTCAAAACTCAAACTCTCATACCTACTAATCACTAATATTGGATGAAATGTAATGAAAGCACTACCAACATGAATCGAGGCACTCTTCCCCCTTAAACACAATGCAACCACCAAATGAATTACAAGATATCTGTTAAAGGCAATTTTGATGTGATAGATTTGTTTTGTAACAGTGTTTGTTCTTGTGTTTTATTAATTGTTTATTTGGGACTAAATGTGTTGCTTTTTGTACTTTTCTTTGTCCCTACTCCTTGATGTGGTTGTGTTCATGTCTGTTTGTGTGTGTGTGTGTGTGTGTGTGTGTGTATGTGTGTGTGTGTATCAGATTGTGGGGAATGGAAGTGAGCAGCAGCTCCAGAGGGAGTTAGAGGATGTCCTCATGGACCCATCGGTAGCTGACACAGGGCTTGCATCAGAAACAGGAATGGCCAGCCTTGGTGGGGGGGGCGACCATGGCCATCTTCCCACCACAGCGTCACCTGTACCTCCAGGCTCCGACCCTCTGAGCGCCCCACCACCCAAACTGGAGATGGTGCTTCCTGTTCAGACGGCTCAGGAGAGTGAGCTGAATGAGAGGTCGTACCGAGGTGAGTCATGATGTGACGTTTCTTATCCTCTTTTCTTGTGTCTGTCGAAGCTCACACGATGGCTCTCTTTAGCTTTATAGTTGTGTTTCTAAGACATATATTTAAGAGTAGCATTATGTTATATTACTTAGTCAAGTCAGGTTATCTCAGATGAGGAATAATGTCGATGTACAACCATAAGATCATTATAGGACTCATAAAATAATCAAATAATTTGCCTTTCCTTTACTTTCCTTGCTTGTACTCTCCTTTCCATCCCTCTCTCAATCCATTGCCCCCTTGCAGCAGATGAATCTTCATCAGAGGGCAGTCCTTGCAGTCCCATTCCAGATGAGGACAGCGTTGTGTTCAGCCAGCTGACATATCTGGGGTGTGCCTCAGTCAATGCCCCCCGCAGTGAGGTGGAGGCCCTCCGTATGATGAGCATCCTCAGAGGGCAGTGCCAAGTCCCCCTGGATGTCACACTGTCTGTGCCAGGCGTGTCCGAAGGCACTGTCAGGTAGGGGGAACATATGGATGGTTGGTTCCAGTTCTACAGTGCACTGTAACATACATGTGTGTACATATAAAATGCAAATTGGACGCTCAACTGTTACATAACAAATCGCATCCTGCAACAGCGATCAAATGGCAACATTTTTTGTCCATGTTCTAACAGGTTGCTGGACCCACACGCCAGTACGGAGATCGCCAATTACCCTATCTATAAGATTCTGTTCTGTGTGCGAGGCCATGATGGCACACCAGAGAGCGACTGCTTTGCCTTCACTGAGAGCCACTACAATGCTGAGATCTTCAGAATCCACGTGTTCCGCTGCCAAATCCAAGAAGCGGTGAGGATTCAATCATTAATTGATTGACTGTAGTTTAACTTACGTGAATTTACTGAAGATACATCTGGAGTTAATATGCAGCATTAGACAAATGGAATGAATATCTGTCAAAGTCTTTTTAGTTTTTATAGTGCAAAGTTCCTTCTTTTTGTCCTGGGAAACACAAAGAGGGGATTGCTATACTGAAAAGACTGTAACTTTGAAAGATACCCACTTGATTCAATAAACTCACACTGATGAACCTCACATTAGCTTCCAATAAACATTTGAATACATTTTTGCACAAACCAAAGTGTATTGGGGATCTTTTAAAGGCCAGTATCAACAGGAAAAATGATTACAGCAAGCAAAACCTGATCAATGTTCTTATAGGCACATGGCTATTGTTTTCAGTCAGACTTGAATAACTGTGAACCTGTAATTTAACACAAACTCACACATACAAAAAACCCCAGTAAAAAGCAATGTTACTGCTGTTCAGACAGTGGACAAAAGGGGGAGCAAAAGCTCCTCTTATAAATGCTCTGTATTTCATATGATACTGTCTTTTTTCACACTTGTTCTGTCTCTTCCACTCTGCACACACACGTGTACACACTCATATTGCCAGTAGTATTCTGGTTGACCTTGTCTTAAATAGTTGATTTCGCCGTAGCCTGTCCCTCACGGTTCAGTGTCAACGTGGGAGCTTCCTCAGTGGCCCCCAAGGGAATACGTCATGCACTGCAGGCTGCACTGCATGTACACCATACACAAACACAACGTACAAACAATGCCCCTTGCTAACGTATAGGAGAGAGGGAATGCCATTGCTTATGTAAAGTAGGTTCAGCAGAAATATAATAGAAGAGAACCCACTCTTAAACTGGGTTAAAGTTCTGCTTCTGTGTTCAGTGACCTGATTTCTCCCTCATATAAGCACTCTCCTTCAATGTCACTAAGAGCCCACAGACAGACACTACTTTATCAGTCCCACGTCATCCTGCTATCCAGTTTCTCAGACACCCACCCGTAACACACATGCTCTCACTAAAACACTAATGCGCACACACACAAATCCACATGCAGATAATCCCCAGTAGTCATTGACTTCTTTACTTAGAAACCGGACATCTCTGTCTTTGGCTCCCTCTTCCCTCTCTTCTTCCTCTTGCACCCACCCCTCTCTTCCTTTCAAACCCCAAGCAACTCACCAATCTATAATGCCTCCTGTTATTTTTGTTGGGCCTCTTATTTGCACAATTAGGTTGGAGTGATTCATCCCATTGGTTGCCTCGGTGTTTGGAAAAAAAAGCTGCTCTAGTCATATGCCTCGCGTTATCGCCAAATCTTCTGTAAACTACTCCTAAGATAACTCAAGCCGCTATATTTATCCATTAAGGTGTTTTACTTTATTTTGAGATATATATCCTGGACACTGTAGCAATACCTAAACGATGCATATTTATTTACAAATGATCATCTTTATAAAATGTCTTTTCTTAATGCATACTCACACAAACGTCCCGGTTTTTGTGTGCAGAGGCAACCTTGTAGCAGGCAATCATAGCTGGACTAAAACTATTTACTGTCTTATTTGCCTCAGCTGTCTCATTTGCTTTAAGCAAGTGACCCAATTATTTAATCAAATTGAGAAGAGCATCTGAGGCATTCTTTACCCATAATTCCAAAAATACGACAATTTGGAAAAAGTAATAAGACACTTAAGGCAAATTCATTTCCTTCTTTGATTGAAGTTATCACTGTAAGTACTTGCAGGTTTTGTAATCATGTACTTTTTTTGGAGTTACTGTGTAATTTTCTTTTTCTAAACAGACTTGTGGATTTTGGAGGGGAACTGTACATACATAAAGCAAACCACCTCCTCAGTCCTACTCCTCCTTTGTGCCAGACCTCCTAGTCAGGCCCCAAGGCTAGTTTCTAACAATTCCCAGTTTTCTGGTGTTGATGGTGATGCAGAGCCCCGCTGAGTTTAATACCCAACACCTCCCCTATGTGCCCATAAACTTGCTGCTCCCGTCCAGAGATGTTGTATGTCTAGTGCGGTTTGATTCACATCAGTACGGCGTCATTACATTTGTTTCACTCAAAAGATTTGGGCTCCAAACACAAATTAAATCACATGTTTAGAGAGACAATCACAAATTGGGCGCTGATAAATGGATGCAGATTGTTGCTGTGACATCAGTTAAAGATGTCTCAAAACTTCATGTCAGTACGCACATAAAGATAATGCTGCCGAGTAAGAAAAAATCAGAATGTCCTAGACAGGAATTAAAAACAATTGAACACAATACCTAACATGTTCCAGATCTTTAAAGCCTACAGTTTGTTGGATAAAGTCAGATTTCAGAACACCTTATGTATTTGCATTTCATAAGAAATCTGAGGGTAAAAACAGGAACATTTAAACATTTCCTCAACAGTTTATTTGGCAAGATGTTTTCCTGTGTTTGCATAAAAGTACAAAAATTAACAGGAACAGACCCTTTGAATGGTTGAGAGAAAAGGTTAAACTTAATAGTTTAGTAGATTTCGATGACACTGCAGCACAAAATGAAAGTGGCATGAAACAAACCCTGTATAGAAATAAATTAGTTTGACAACTTTTCTGGAAGTGTTTTCTAGAATACATTGATCCGCCTTATTTTGTCTCATGTGCGGTAATTTGGCTGAAAAAACCCACTACGTTAAAAAGACAGAATGGCAGAATCTTTCTTGTGTTATAAGAGCAGCACCCAATATCTGCCTATTTTTTGTAGTACAACGATCCAAGTCCTCATAGAGCTCCATCACACTGCATACAAAGAATAAAAAGCCTTTTTCCAGACATTGGAAACTCTAGCATTGATTGGAACAGCACAGAACAATAATTCTATTGTGTTATTTGTTGTAATTTCATCACTGCAGGGGGTGGCCACCATCTAACTCTACTCATTCCCCATTTTCTAGTTTTTTTTCTGACTAAATAAGCCCCCTGAAATGCTTTAACATCCTTTTACTGCACCGAGAACATAACAAAGGCTTTGTGTAGGAGAGGTTAGAAGCTGCTTTATACTCTGGCCTTGAAAAAAGCTAAAGCGTTATTTATTGATAACAGCAGTTTCCCCACACCATCTCTCAGTCACTAACCCCCAAGCTCTGCTGTTTACCAGAATTAGAGATGATCCAAAACCACTGTGCTGTGGGCCTCTAGTTGGGGGGAGCGCTCTGTTTATTATCACGCACACATGTCTGTGTAGTAATGATCAAAAATAAAATAAATGCAAAGCTCCCAAATGTTAAGTCCTGTGAGTGGAAAAGTACATTTAGTGAATGTAAATAAATCATTACCACCCAGGTTTCCACACTTGGCAGTGTTAAGAACCCCCCCCCCCTCCCCCATACACCTCTTTGGGGTTGGAGATTTAGCAGAACCCTGCAGTCTCTGGAAGGACTGAGTTGTCTCTGTGTAATGTTAACAGGAACAATACCTTCACACTCAGATTCAGAGGCAAATATGAGTCAGTATGTTCATTAAAACTCTAAATGGTTGATAGGTCGGAGGGTCGGCTGTCAGTAGAGTAGTGGGTCATTAAGCTTTTCAGTGCCCCATATCACAAAATGGCAATAGCAGATCTGCAGAGGTTTGATTGATTTTTTAATCAATACTAATGACTCATCTGGCTTCCAAAACTCCATTTTATGGTCCACAAGACATTTCAGCTACAGAAGCTACAGTATTTTGCCTTGTGATACCGTCTGTCTCTGCAGTGGATGTTTTTTTTATTGGATTACTGCTTTAATTAGCTAAATGACTTGTCAATGTTGTCTGTGTCTATAACTTAAGGCAACAGAGGGGGGATGGGGATTGGCACAGGAAGAGTTTACTGTCTGAGAATAGAGGTCAATAAAGGTCACGACTGCCTATTCAAACACAAATGAATAGGTGCTTCCAGGGGATGTGTTCCACTGAGCAAATTAGCTGGTGTATTGAAAAAAAGAACAAGGACTCTTGTTTCATTTCAAAACTACCTGTCAAATAACAACAGCTCAAACACTTTCTGTATCTGACTGGGCAAATTAACCACTTGGACTATCTTTGCTTGTTGCAGGTTTATTCATTTTGAAGTGGTTATCTTTCTTAGCCAACTTGTAGAATAAATGACATGTGACATACTCACTCATACACTCAGTATCACCCCTCTGCGTGTTTAGTGTATATACTGCAGTTTTACAAACTCTTGCAATTTATTAGTGTTTGGGTTTGCATGGCTTTGTGTTGTTATTTCTGTGTATATATTCTTTGAACAGCCTTGTGTTTACACAACATGCGTAAACATAGTTTAACAGTGTGCAGCTTTGTCTGGCTGTTAAATTGTTTGTAAATTTGTTATTAGCCCATTCCATTATAGTGGCTTACTGTTGTTTATTATAAGTGTTTTGTGTGTGTTTACCTTTCTCCTGCAGGTGAGCAGGATACTGTACAGCTTTGCCACGGCGTTTCGGCGGTCAGCTAAGAAGGCAGTGCTGTCATCTCAGCAGGCCGCTCCGCTCACGCCTGACAGTGACTTGTTTACCTTCACCGTCAGCCTGGAAATCAGGGAGGATGATGGCAAGGGTACTTTCAGGTGAGACATACATTCATGCATTATGTATTTTTACTTTGGTACGTTATGTAACACCAGCTTTAATTGTTAAATCAAACCAGTAAAGCACGTCTTGGACAATGTAAAACCTTAAACTTTATCATTAGAGAAAATATTTAAGAGCTTTGAATTAAAGTGGCCACCAAATGACCTGATTTTCTCAGCAAATTGCCCATGTCACGCACATAAATACAGGGACATGCAGCCCTACTTTTGGTTAAAGTTAGCACACTTTTGGACGACCCAGTTACAAATGTCCCAAACCTCTCCGGGGTTGACAGCATGTGGGGAACATACTACTCATGAGGGAAGCATCATCTTATTGCTTTATGTAAAAAATGTGTCAGTAAGTGAAACACGAAAATGATACAAGTAACTGTGAAATGATGAAAATATCACTAAAGAGGAAATAAAGATGAAAAAGAGAGACTGAGGAGTCCTTCCTGCCTCACAGTAGACTGATATTATGACCACTTCTGTTAATTGAGATCACACTCTTTTTTTTCCAAGAGCAAGTTCCTGTTTGCTCCATTCAACCCATCTTCCCTGATCTTTATTTTGTTTATCCCATATTCCTGAGACACTTCCGTGTATTCCCAAACAGCCCTAGATACACAGCTTATTTGGAAAACAAAACAAAACAAATAGAAAAATATTTTTAGCCAGCACATATTTCCTCCTCATTAGCTCTCGGTTGATTATTTTTAGTATGCTGACTTCCAAGGAAACAGCCTTGACATGCAAACATGCGTAGACTGTTTTAGTGTGTGAACATGTTTTTCTTGTGAAAAAAAAATATGTAAAGAATGATCGAGAATAGTGTATATAGTATAATATCTGTAAAATGAAATACAAGTAGTATATATATTTCCTTTAATAGTGTGTAAACAAGCCGGTTTATCTTTAGTAGGATGACATAGTTACAGTGCAAAACCATGCCTCAGTCTGATAGTCTATTGAGCTGTATCTGGTACATCATGTCCCTACTCACGAAGAGACACGTTCCAGTTGAAATAGATTTCAAATTGATTAATGGATTTTTTTTTTGGGTACTCAAAAAGCTCTGTACTTAAGGCTTTCTTCAGTATTTCCTCGGGAATTTGTATCAGTGAAGGTTTGGAGAATGTTGATTACTGTTCCTGTCTCAAACCAGGTCATTTCCTGTTTGAAAATGGCTCTTATGCATTCTTTTATTATGATAAATGGGTCTATTGTGAACATGAGCCATGGACTTAAATTTATCTTCAGTTAGACTGGCTGATTGACTGATTAGTGATACATTCTGGTGGTCGAGTTGTTGGGCAGAAGAAACGCTAGCGGCTTAAATTAGATGTGTTGGTTTGTATCAAGAGTAGAAACTGCGGGATTGTTGTTTTTCCATTCCCAGTCCAGATACAATTAAACAATTGTCTAGTCAGCCTGTGGTGAAAGATTATCTAAAATGTCTCTAATGTCATTGGGTTATTTTCCAATTAAATAACCAAATCATAGTAAATATCGTGTCATTGTCAAACGTATCATTGTATCTGCTTCATAATTTAAAGCTGCTTTTGACACATTTTTTTCTATTGATGACCTTTTTGCTTGTTTTCACATATTCAGTGCTGTAGCAAAAGATAAGGACAAGCAGAGCTTCAAGCTGCGTGCGGGAATGGACAAGAAAATTGTCATTTATGTCCAGCAGACCTCCAATAAGGAACTGGCTATTGAGAGGTCAGCACAAACACACACACACACACACACACACACACACATATACACACCCAAGACATCTTCAGAATATCCTAAGGTACTTGTGATCAATGCTCTTTTTAAGTATCCCTTTGGTATGTAGATAGCACTATAATAAAAAACATGCAGAAAATCTAGATTCATGTAAACAATCAATGAAATGGAGAAAATGAGTTCAAAGTCATGTCACTCTGGAAATGACCTGTAAAAGGAAAATGTTTCAGAAGAGAATCTGTCACGCATTTGTCAGACTGACAGAGATTCCTACAGTTGAGATTTGTCTGCTTAACACGACCCGACATTCTTAAGAAAGGAATCACTCAGCTATATTTGATAAACACACACCGGTGAACATCTTTACATCCGCGTGTCGGTCCATGTCAGGTTTTAAGTGTTCCGGCACAGGTTGTAAGACGCTGATTGATGTGAGTCTGTCTCCAAGACTCCTCATTTTCCACAGTTTAATAATTCTGTTGAAATGTAAACAATCCATCACCTTGTTACAGACTTCCATTTTCACGGTTGCTTGTTATTGTTTGATGAACCCAAAGAAGGTAAGGATTGAAGTGCTGTGTTTAATGTTCTCCATGTTCTGGTCTGTGTTAGAGCCGTCCAGGAAGCTATTTGATGTAACGTGATGGTTAATAACTGGTTTTACTCTATAGGGAGATTTATATTTCTATGTCTGGTTCCGGCTCTTGCACTGTTCGTATGTAATCCTAATCATTTTGCTGTACTCTCTCTCTCTTGCATCTCTCATGTTTGTTTGTTTGTATGTGCTGTGTGCTTTGTGTGTGTTTGCTTTCCAGGTGTTTCGGTCTCCTGCTCAGCCCAGGGAAAAATGTGAAGAACAGCGACATGCACCTGCTAGACCTGGTGGGTGACTGTTTTTATGTGTGTGTGTGCATTGTTGTGCATTTGCTAACTTCTCCCAACTTGTGCCCCTTCAGGAGTCAATGGGAAAGAGCTCCGACGGGAAATCTTACATCATCACAGGAAGTTGGAACCCCAACACGCCTCAGTTCCAGGCTGTGAATGAGGAAACGCCCAAAGGTAACAGCCAACAATCTGCTAAAAATTCATATAACACAGAATGAGTTTTCACACTATGTTTGACACATTCCCAAGCATGAAAAACATTTTCCTCTGTTGCACAAATCCTCAAATCAAGCTGGGAAGGAGCAATTTATGGTAAAATTATAGCTACACTCAATAGGCATGGAAACTGTACTTTGCCGTTAAAAATAATGTTTCGTACAATGCAGAAACTACAACATTTGAACAGATTGCACATAAATATTCAATGATGAAACAAAAACAGACACACTGAATGACCAAGACACTAACTTTGTTCCACTCCTGTACCACTTGGCGTATTGCCACCACCAATCCACCTTCAAGCACAATAAGTCAAATTCCAGTGTTCTCATAAATCACATGGTTACAGGTTACTGTTAAAATATTTGATATAGGTGGTGAATTGAAACGAGTTGATCACAAAATGTTATCCCTTTTCTTGTATTTCTAGATAAATTCATGTACATGACGACAGCAGTGGACCTGGTGATTACAGAGGTGGAGGAGCCAGTCCGCTTTCTGCTGGAGACGAGGGTCAGAGTGTGCTCCCCAAATGACAGGCTGTTCTGGCCCTTCAGCAAGCGTAACTACACTGAGACCTTCTACCTTAAACTACGGCAGGTATGTCAAGTCGTGCCACAATTTCCCATCTGTGATTAAATCAGTTTAAGTGAAGGCCTCTGTGAATTGCACCAAATATCAACTGTGACCTGCAGTGATGCAAAACAATCACATTGTTAATACACTAGGGTTTTGTAATTGCTAAGTAATCCATGAAAAAGAAATGAAGTGGATGTTTTTTCAGCCAATCAGAAGATGGCCTCTTGACACTGTTCTCTGTAGTTTATCTGACGTCTTGTCATCTCTCTTCAGATGGAGCGCAAGGAGCGTAAGAGTCCTGCCTCGGACACACTTTATGAGGTGGTGAGTTTGGAAAGTGAGACTGAGAGAGAGAAAAGGAAGACCACAGCTAGTCCTGGTATCCTGCCCCCCGGGACTGGTACCATGGTTCCTTCACCTCCTGAGGATGATGAAGAGGAAGGTAATTGGATGCTATCTAGTCTCTTTTCATGGGATTTTTATGTTATTAAAGGCACACAATACAAAAGGATAGCAAATATGTTATTAAATTGTAATTCCTGATAGGAGACGCCCGACTAGCAGAACCATATGAAAACGTCTTGATCATGTCTGACATGTAAACAGCCTCAAAGCAGACACTTAGCTTTCAAGATAATATAAATTACAGTTTGAACATCTCCAAAACACAACAATAAAAGTATTACTGAACTTAAACACGATAACCAGCATACAGCCCAGCTGAACTGAACATTTACAGCCCTGACCCAGCCCTGATACTTTACATAGAAAATTAAAACTCTACCCTGTGGGCATGTACCAGATATAGATTTGTGGGTCCACAGGAGTCAAAATCCCGTGGGAGGTCAGACACTGTGTTACAGAACTGTTTGTACTGTATACTCACAGAGTACTTCGCTTGCAGTTATGTGTGTGTGTGTGTGTGTGTGTGTTATTTTTATGTGAATGTGAGAGGTAGCAATGAGAATAAAAGGCAGAGAGCATAATTGAGGTACTTTTTGTATCTGTCTTTGTGTTAGTCCTTGGTCTACTGACCTTTTGGTACAGTTTGGTCTAATTTTCTGGACTGCATGTCCAATGACTACTCCTCGCTTGCTGTTTAGATATCACAGCACATATAGATAGTACAGTTGTTCAGCTGATACTACTACAAGCTGGAATAGAAGACCCAACAATTTGTTTAGAACCGTAAATATTTTTAGAGAACTGTAGTTCAAATTAAATATTATCATGCCTACAGCTCAGATGAAAACATAAAGATCACACAACATAAATTATACAACATCACAAAACATCAAACATGGTATTGTACACCTTAAAACAAAGCGTCTTTAAGTGGAGTAGGTACCATGTGTGACCACGTTTGTGACTGTCTATGCAAAACACCAATCTCTTTGAATGAGGAAACATCTCTGTCTTAAGTTCTCACATAAATGTAATCATTTTCATTTTGACACGAGCTCTAGTGAATTGTTTATAATTTGGAGTATTTAAATGCCCAATCTAAGCATGTAAGAAGTTAAAGGACAAGTAACGGATCTCACTTGTTTTCACTCTGTGTGTCCAGATAACGATGAGCCGTTACTCAGCGGGTCAGGTGACGTTTCCAAGGAGTGTGCAGAGAAGATTCTGGAGACCTGGGGAGACTTGTTATCAAAGTGGTAATGCTTTTTTCCCTTAACTGTGTCCTTTCACTTCCTTCCACACATGCTCAGGCTGATTTCACAAAGAATCAGGCGTTGCGACGAGTAGCCGCAGGGTTGTGCAGCAGTGTGGGAGTGTCTGATACATCCACATGTAAACCCGAGCTCGCACGTATGTGGTGTTTGAGTTTGCCTTTGATAAGGGCCATTAATAATAGAATGTTACTTTTCATTTCATTATAAATTTAATTACATTTAGTTTGGACAAAAAAAGGTTTAGAGGAATGTGCTCAATTGTAGTGAAAGGTGTGAATGTTGCTGGTTACATGTCAGTATGACTACCAACAGACCATTTTCACTGTGTATTTTTGCTGAAAACTGCACACGTCCCAAGGAAAAAATAGGCGACAAGCCAAATCTCGGTGCGGCCGATGCGTGGGGCTCGGCAGGCGTCTCACACACACACACACACACACACACACACACACACACACACACAATTATTCTTGATAAGCAGCTTCCCCCTCCCATTACTGCATTTGTTTTTAATCAAAAGCTTGTGATGAACTAAATAGAAACTGCCTAGACTTTAAGTTAAGCTGCACACACACACACACACACACACACACACACACACACACACACACAGTCTCTATATAGCATGCCTCTGTCTTTCTCCTT
>JAVQJD010024425.1:0-13808 GCA_036023655.1 Nannoperca australis | reverse complement strand
CGCTCAAACATTACATCTTTACCTCAACAGCGGCTTCTTCGTCTTTTTATTCCGCCAAAAACCTTCACAAACCAGCTGCTCTGCTTGTTCTACACCGCCTCCACCCGGAGGACACCTGCAACTACATCACCCAACCCGAACACTTCTCATGACGTCCTGCAGGTGGCGTCAATGTAAAGCCACAAATAAACTACTAGAAGAGGCTTTAAACTGTTGAGATAACTTGTACAAGAATAACGTTCATACACTAACATGTGGCACTGGAACAACCTTTCGAACAACATCTCCAACAGAATGTCTCCATGCCTAATACTCAGTGTTACACAAGAATCAGAAAGTTGCCGTGTGTGTGTGGTTTGTTCACATTCAACAGATAAAAAGTTAATTCATATAATCAATAGTGATACAAATGTTGTACCAGTACAGTTGCATTTATTTTCACTTGTGAAATCTTTTACCCCAGTGATTTACATGTCCACACCGCCTTCCCTGGAATAGAGATGTGATCATTCATTATTTCATTCATTCATTCATCAGACTTACTGAATTCTCAAGTATTAACCCCCCCACCGCAGCTGTTGCTATCAGAAAGATATAATGTTGATCTATGATTTTAGGACTTGTCTTCCCACAGTGATCCACTTGTGACAGAATTGCAGATTATGAAACTGATTATTTGTGGACCAAATTCAGGGATGTTCTCCGTTGATGAGGAAGGAGTGTTGCCTCATATCTAGATTTATGCAACATGCAAACAATACAAGATTTTGGAATAACTTCAGTGGCTTTTGTTCCTGTCTTAAAGTTACAGTGTATTTCTAAACCTAATATGAAACTAAGGTAAGGGTGGAAACTTTCCACCATGTTGTTTCCCAGATTGACAGAGGGCCTTTCTCTTTTTTTTTTTTTTTTCATGACAAACAGGTGACATTTGTGGTCAGCCACAAACTATACCAGGGTTTGACCCTTGACCATTATTTCAGCTACAGTCATTGCTTAAACGTCTGAGTACTGGTCAAGGATAACTGGAACCAATAAAGGTTAAAATAAATTGATGTCAGCATAACAGACTGGACTTATAATACTACAGTGACTCATAATTGTCTTTTGTTTTGAAGTGAATATTTCTCTGAGTTCAGTACAATTAAACTCTGTTATTTTGACGGTCATCAGCGTTTGCATAATTCTTCACTTTCCCTCAATAATTTGATGCTTATTAGAAACCTCCCACAGTCATTTCCAAGGAAGAGAGACCACAAATGAGTGCATCTCAGTTTGTATCTAAATAAATGGGCCTTTATGGGTTTTTCCAATTACAAACGAGGCCTGTAGAAGAGGAGTGACAATTTAAACTGTACTTATCAGCTTTTACTTCTGCTATATTTGACTTAGGGTGGATGTTTTGTGACCAAGTGTGTGTGGCTTGAACTTGACCTAGCTTGAACTCTATTGGTAAGACACTATCAAGCCTGTTTTGCGAGTTCTCACCGGTCTGAGAGCTTGATTGAGCATCAGAATTAAAACGCTAAAGAGAGCACAAAGCTCTTTGTTTTAATAGTCCCCTGTGGAATAGAGGATAAATGCATCTATAGTTCACAGGGAAAAAAAGTCTTAATTCAAATGACAAACAAATAAAAAACTATTCCTCTTTACACATGTTGAAATGATGACACTCCACATTTTAAAGACTTAATGGTTCATTAAAGACCCAAATGCAGTTTGCACTTGGTGTATCGTTAGCACCTTAAGGTCATTTAAGGTTCTAAATAAACAGAATACAGTAAGCCGTGGACTTGTCTTGTTGTTCTATATCTGTACTGTATTGTGTCCGTGTCCTGGTTAAAGCAGAATTTGACTAATCAGCTTTCTCAGCATTCTCTCTTTTCTTTATACAGTCTCAACTCTTTTGGAAGGCGTTAAATGCCAAGCATTAGAAATGTCTGCCCTTGCCCAAGCACTTCAAAATTCCTGTGATGGTAGAACATGTTTTTGTGTGGGAGGGCTGTTCTGCCCAGCAAAGCTGTTTTGGTCCTGATATTTTTTTTTTTTCTCACAAGAAAATCTTGTTCTTGCATCACCAAATGCTACCTCGTGATGGGTGCAAACAAGACAATAATACAAGAGCTCACATATGCAGCTTGACCGTCGTCAGCCCTGACCTTAACGTGGATTGTATGTATGTGTCAGACACCCAAATATTTCTCTGTTACGTACAGAACACCCTGTCTGAAGATTTTTGTCATTTCCAGCATGCCCTCCCCCTCCACCACCACTGTGTACATTCAGTAAATTGAACCTCGTCAAACTCTACATTTTCTGGAAGAGTCCCCACGCTTTAGAGTCATTTAGAGTGAAAGACGAGGGAATTCTAGGTGGGGTTTTGGGGAGCCCCTTGAGCATTTTTCAATGCCCAAGCCCTCCACATTGCCTCACCTTGTTGCAGCTGGTATGCAAACAAGCGTGGTACAGTTCTGGAAATTACCATCAAGCACTTGTAAATATTCAAAGGCCAGTCCTCCATGTGGAGTTTTAGGATGTGCTGTCTCTTGAGGATTTAGTCGAAACATGATATCATATGTGGCTGCTAAAAAGAGGAAGAGGGAATGCCCATGGTGCTCATCTAACGCACCCAAACATACTCACCCCCCCCCCCCAGCCCCCCCGACACACACACATAATTACACAACAACAAAAGAAAAAGAAGAAGGTTGCAACAAGGTTAATATCTTGTCTTTTAGGAGAAAGTTTTTCTTTTATTTTGATTGTGCTGCTACCAAACGTACATGTAAAATGTCCAAATTTAAATTCTACATTAAGAAAAAATTGAGTAATATTTTACATGTCATCAGGTAGGGAGTTTTCTGAGACTGCCAATATCCACCCATATTTATTCAAACTATAATTTAAAGCCTTTATGTTATTTTTCTGGAGTTTACAAGATGACCTTATGTGCTTTAACTTTCCATCAGACATGTGACTTCCAGTCTAATGCAACTTACCCAGATTCTTACCAGAAGCCACATCAGATACAGCTAATTAGGCAGACAGCTAGTCTCACAGTGCGTGTGTGTGAGAGAGCGAGAGAGAGAGAGAGAGAAAGTGTGTGCCTGTGTGAGAGAGCGAGCGAGAGAGAAAGTGTGTATGTGCATGTGAGAGAGAGAGAGAGAGAGAAAAAAAGAAAGAGAGAGCATGAGCGAGAGCTTGAGAGAGGAGGAGTGACAGAAAGGGAAAGAAAAGAGGGAAGAAAGAGACTCATTAAGCCAAGTTCTTCTCAGCACTCGTTCTGCTACACAGACTTGCTCTCTCTCTCTCTCCCTCTCTCTCTCTCTCTCTTACACTCACACACACACAAACACACACTCAAAAACACAAAGCAGAAGTGGACAAAGACACAAGGTTTCAGTCGCCGCGGTTGGCTATGGCTCAGGGCTCTGACAGCAATGACACAAGTTACAAGTCCCCATCTCCTGGAAGCAGACCGGTAAGTGTGCACATCTATATACTTTCTCATTAATGTGCCCAGCTTACATGGTTACATCCTATTTTTACTGAAGAGCTATACACGTGTTCAAAAGTACATTTAATATACACATCCTGTGAATTAAACGTTACATATTTCTCCTAAATCTTTGATTGGATGCAGTGTCTGGTGCACATTTGGTGGGCAGCAGCACAGCCTATCAAAGACACACTGGTTGTGTCTTTGTTGGCTCTTTTCACAGCTCCTCAAGAGTGTTTCACTTGCACACATGGGCTGCAGGCGTGACTCGCTTCAAGTGTAGGCTTTTGTGAATTGCAAAATGTATCACTTATCCAAGTAGTGGGAATTCTTTGTTTTTGCACGTCCTCAAACTGTGAATGATCAGAGAGCTGCTGTCAGGAACAGACAGGGAGGTAAATACAGCATGTACTGTACGTTTCTGTGCATGTGAGACTCATCATCCTCAGTGCTGACTGGTTTCACGTGTGCCAGTCTCTAGCACATTGTTGCTCCTTTTCTTGCTCATGAGCATTGTGGAAATAAAACACTCAAAAGAGGTTTATACATATATACATATTACGAGCTCACTTTATGTGGATGAAGCAATTCCAAGCAACATCCCCTTTGTGGACTTTTTCCATTAATGCGTTAACGAACAATTCAGAATACGTTAGATAATTTATTTGGTATCTCTTTGATGTACAACTGACTCAGCATTTTGAAATGAGATTAGTTATTACGATACCAAGAAAATCGAGCGTTCAGGACATGAAACAGGGTGTGCGTTATACCTAACCGATGACTCAGCCACTCCCAGACCCTGCCCCTCACGTCTTCTTCTGCCCATGTCTCGTCAAACTGTCATTAAAACAGATAACGCTTCCATTTCACACATAAACCCACCAGCTAGAGCCAGTGACACTAACTACTACGCTACGATCTTAATCAACAAACTCATTTTTTTTTCAGGTACAGGAAACTCTCTGTTGGGTTTGTCCCCTTGATGTTTCTGTCAGTGCACACACATTAACTGTCAACATTTGGATTTTCTTAGAGCTCATCAGATGATGTGAAGAAAGTGATGCGGCGGGAAAAGAACCGGATCGCTGCTCAGAAGAGCAGGATGAGGCAAACTCAGAAAGCTGACAGTCTACACTTGGTGAGGAGACCTTTCTCTGCAACACACACACACACTCGCACACCTTAGTCATGCTCATACATCAGAAGCAACACAATTTAATACTGACTTCTACTTCTTCAGACACAAGCAAAAACACAGAAGATAGTGTATGGTATATAATGTAAAACCACTGTTCTACTGCACAATGTTTAGTTGGAAAATGTAAGGATCACTCTGTAGACAAGCTACATTTCTGTCCCTGAAAGCAAGAAAAGATGCTGGCTGTAAATCAGATTTTATATATATGTATATAGTTTTACTTTCAGCAAGATCACTGATCACTTACTACTGATCAAATTCCAGTCTAACTCTATAATATGTGGACATGAACTCACAGTATCTGTCTGTAACGCTTTCTAAGTGCCCATGCAGCACTTGCAAGCCTCTGGGAATGAGTTCGTACTATATTTACAAAATGCTACCTGACCATGTGGCGATGTGTCATGGCTTCTGTTGGGCTGCACACTTGGACGCTGCTCTGTGTGTTTGCAGAAGCTTAAGGAATAAATTAGCACGTGTGGGCAATCACTCCCTTTTTGCAGCAGAATCCAGCGCCAGAGATTGCAGCGCCGAATACGATAACAGAAGCATGTTTCGGGCCTTTGCTCAGTGCTCCCATCATTCTTTGAGGCAGCTCATTTCATGTGATGGTTGGTAGTCGGTGTAGGAGATCATTCTAGATGTTACTTGTTTGATTTGGCACAAGATGAGTTTTATGAGCACAGGCACTCCTTATTTTCTCCTGACAAACATCTGGATTTGCAGGTTCAGGTATTTGTCAATGATACATCATATCCACAGTTACCCAACGTGTGTATGCAGCAGGTCTACATACACAGTGACCAGTAATCAGCAGGTTTTATTTTACGAATCCTTTATAAGCTGCAATAACTGTACATGCTGTCACCTCTTATATCAACACACATTTCAGCGTAGCTTCTGACCACATAGCCACTCTTTGTGTGACTTTCTTTTTCAAGCAAAGATGATCTGCGCTGTGATCTGTCACTATGATGCTTTCAGAGCAGCTGTTTCTGTGAACTTTATCAGATCAACTGAAGAGATTTTGACCTTCACAAAAAAACCACTGTAGGCAGTAGTAGAACTGTAGATCTATTTGAATACACGAGAATCCCATGAAGTATGGTGTGTATTATCAATCTAAACCATGTCACAGTCACAGAGAACACCATTGGACCACAGTGCATACTGTGTGGTTTTGCTTTCATCATCTCACTAGATAAACAGGAAGGCGAATTTTCCCTCTCTATGACACAGTGGCTTATTTCCTGTTTCTTCAGTAGTATTTTTTTTTCTTCTGTGTAAATTAACTTGAAATTGTACGTCGTGGGCAGGAGGGGAGAAAAAGGCAGTCACTTCTTGTAAAGCGCTCATAACAGTGGGCTGTATTTGGCTAAGTGACGCAAGTACAGGGGTTTGCCCAAAGGTTTTCAGTATATGGATCTTTCGGCCATGGTGTGGTGACCTTTTCACTACACAAGTGGAAGATTTCTCCCCTGCTATTCCCACACCAAAAAGAAAAAAATGTTGACGTACAGCTTGCTCTACTTTTTATATCTCAAAGATGATGATCAGTAAAAAGACACTTTGGAGAGTTTGTTTTGGAAAGTGAACTGAGGCCTACATCATCCAAAATGCTAAAATGGCAACCTTTCAGATTGTGGTGCTTAGTGAGCTACATGTTGTTTGTATTGTAAAGTTCATAGACTGGTGTTAAAGGACAATGCACTACTTTTAACATTTAAAAAAATACTTCTTATACTACCTTATGCTAAAGTAGCTAAGGCAAGCTAAGATGTGCTGTAGATTTTTTTTATGTGTTTTTACTAATTATTCAGCAACATTTGCACTTTATTCATTTCAGCATTTAAAGAAAAACAAGTTACCTTCATTTCTTAAGTTGTGCTATTGTTCTCTGGTAACTGAAAAACAAAATAGCGTACCACTGTTTCATAAATCTTGTGTACTATGTAAAACTTGATTTGCAGAGACTTGCTGGAGATAGACAATCCATCACAATGAACATCATGTCTACATTTGAAAGCACATAGTATGAGGCCACCACAGAAACACTATTTCAAGGAAGATTCAAGTCTACATGTTGATGCTCACATCGACTGAATGGAAACTAATGGCTGCTATGAGTTTAGAAACGAGACTGAGAGTCTAGTGCAAAGATTGCAGCTCTGTGAGGCTGTACAGTACAAGAGTGCTATGAGCCAAAGAATGATGCCAGCATGCTAACATCCTTACAGTTGGAATGCTAACATGCTAAAGCTTATCAGGCATAATGTTTATTAAATTCACCATTCTTAGTGTGTTAGCATGCTAACATTTGCTAATTAGCACAAAACAACAAAGTGTTGCTGGTATTTGGTCATAAACCAAAGTATAGGACAAAGTAAAACGTTTGACTTAGATGATCGCGCTAAAGGAAAAGTCAGAGGATCACCAAAGTTATTACAAGTCATACTAAAGGAGATATGTGTGTATGAAAACCCCAAACATCAGCCTCAAAATGATGCTAGATTAAAAATCATGAGATCACCTAAGTCTGTTGGATTCAAACTCTGGGGACCATGATTGTGTGTACGAACTTTTATGGCAATCCAACCACTATTTGTTAATATTTACTAGTCTGGACAAAGAAAAGTGGACCATCAGACAGACATAACCAGCCATAAAAAGATTAAATGCTTTTGAAAATGATCAGGGGTAAAATTTTCTTAAATATGCTCAAACTTCCTGTCCCTGTGTTTTCCAGGAGAGTGAGAACCTGGAGAAAGAGAATGCCGCCCTGAGGAAGGAGGTGAAGCAGCTGACAGAGGAGGCCAAGTACCTCTCGTCTGTGCTGAGCAGCCATGAACCTCTGTGCACTGGCCTGACTCCTCAGACCCCCGACCTCCTCTACCCTCCTCATCACAGCAGCTACCACCACCAGCACATCACTGTACCACACTACCAGCACTGACCTGTATGACTACTGAGACGACTGAAGACGCGCTGTGAACAGATGACCTCAATGGAGAGAAAGACTGACTGGAGATGTGTCTATTAACCATTGTTCAAAACTGATCATGGAGTAACACGACAGGCCAAGATGTCTGTCAAACAATGGCAGTACGGGACAGAATTCAAAGCTATTTATTTTGCATCTTCTCATGTCATTGCTTTTTTCTGATTAATATCAGTGATTTGTAGTGTGTGAACTTAAACGGCTCCATAAGTAGAATTATCAACCAGTCAATGTTTACATTGGGAGAAAAAGCCAACTTACTGTATGTTCAGGTGACTCAGACAATACAGTATTTTTGTAAATTGCTTCTTTTTATTGTCACGGAGAGCACCTCTGTCATCCTGTCATGTTTTGAGTTTTCTCGTGTTTTTTAATGTGTTTCATTGTGTAAATGTAGGTCGATGATGCTCAGGAGCTTTTGACATTATTGATTGTGGACAAACAAGAATGTAAAGTCAAGATCCTAAAAAAAAAAGGCTTAAATGTACCAAAAAGAAATGACTGGCAGGACGGGCATTCAAAGGGTCTTGACTTGTGTACTGGTAAAAATGCTGGTGCAGGAGAAGACCCAGCAAATATATTTATTAAATGTGATGCCTTTTAGGTAATCGTTTCTGACCTCCATCCGTTGTGATTCATGCCTTCGACAGAGTGCACTCCTGCTGGTACCAGGAGACGTGACAAACTACCTTTCTGCTTTATTTCTTTAGAGATAGAGTCCCTAGATGGCACTGTTCACCATTGTGAAAGATGGAGTTGCAGCTTATGTTGTAAAGCACATCATAATCATTCATAGTCTGCTCTGTGTGGGTATGAATTAATTTCTGTCCTTGAACACGACTGAGACTTTCATGTCATTCATCCTTTTTTGTAACCATGTTATTATTATTAGGCTAGTGGACAAAATAAATGACCTGTTATCTACAATGTTTTTAGACTAGGAAGTCAAGTTTTACTAAAGTAATTATTATGGGCATATTTTTCAAATCCCACATCAGACACTTTATGTCGGGAAGAAATCATCAGACATTTAAGAACTAACTGTGAAGGTCTGATATCTCAGTGTTACACTCTGTTCAGATAATACAACTGCCAGTGGTGTGAAACTCCGCCCTTGCTCTGAGTTGACCGACTTATTTCCAGATCCCAAAGCGGGTTTTTTTAGGTCCGGGTGGAGGGTCACAGCAGGCGATCCTACACGTGTTTACACTCGGAAACCTCAATCTGACAGAAAAGGATTATATTCATTCATAAAATGATCTGTAACTCGCACTGAAGCTGCAGGCTTTAGCCGTTGAGTTAGATTACTGAAGTAGCTTCAAGGAAATGAATTAACGGACCCGAGAGTGGCGCTCAAACTGGAAGTTGCAGAGCCTTCACTTACTACTTACTTGTTCATTAACTAGTGATGAACAGATTTCAGCCGAAAACATGAAGTTGTAGGCATATCTGTCGTTAATGTGACTCTTTCGGAAAGCGCTGGCTGTTTTGTTCGTTGTTGTCCCATGAAAAAGGGCCACTTCCAGTTTAGTTTGCGGTGATTTAACGCACAACATTTGGGTGGGAACTTTTTACTCCATGAGTTTATTGAGGAGACTAGTTTAATATGAGCGAGAAACAAGCGGGGGGAGATTCTAAACTAAAGGAGGATCAAACTGAGGCGGATTTGGAGAACCATGTTAACCTGGAGACTGGTGACGCGGTGCAGCGCGCGGACGATCACCATCAGCCGGACGGTCGTGAAGCGCTGCAACCCACCCGCCTGTACAGACGGCGCTGGATGATTGTCCTCCTGTTCAGCTCGTATTCACTGTGCAACTCCTTCCAATGGATACAGTACGGCATCATCAACAACATCTTCATGAAGTTCTACAACGTGGACGCTTTCACCATAGACTGGATGTCCATGATCTACATGCTGACGTACGTTCCCTTCATCTTCCCGGTGACCTGGCTGCTGGACAAAAAGGGGCTCCGGGTCATCGCGTTGGTGGCCACTGCGCTCAACTGTGCAGGGACATGGATCAAAGTGGCCAGCGTCAGACCCAACCTGTTCGCCGTCACCTTTCTGGGACAGTTCTGCTGCTCGTTCGCGCAGGTGTTCATCCTCGGGATGCCGTCACGAATCGCGTCAGTGTGGTTTGGTTCCGAGGAAGTGTCCACCGCCTGCTCCATCGGAGTCTTCGGGAACCAGGTAGGCTGTGAGACACAGACTGTCCTCTATAGGTCCCATTAGCTCTTCACCTAGGTGATCACAGATTTAAACTATACCATATGCCATAGCTCAACTAACCACTTATCATTTGGACATCCCCACATCTGTTTGGGTCGTGTGCGTAATTACGCGCGTTCAAGTGACCACAGATCATCTCCTGTGCGTCCAAGCCACATCACCACACCGTGAACAACCACTACAATGTACCTTCATTCAACGTTTCATGAAGGTATGGTAGCTCACTGTAAACAACAGCCAAATTGTATCAGTTAGAGGACTTTTCCAGTTTCTCTAATCATATATATATATATATATATATATATATATATATATATCAAAGAAAAAATACTAGAAAATAAAGAAAGTAAACAAAGAAAAGACAGTGAGTACCCCAAGTGTGAGTACACAAAGTGGAATACACTAAGCAGAAAGGAGTGCACAGAAAGTCCACACTAGCAATTCAGAGTTCACCCTATAAGAAGGTTCTCCTAACATCCCAAACAAGCTGCCTCCAGCTTTCAACCAAACAAGATACTGTCCCTCACGACAGACTTGACACAAAACACAAAGTATCCAAGTACATAGAGGACACATTATTAAATGTTCACATACAATTATTATAGCAAAGCATATCTAATCATAGGAAATGTAAAATGAGACATTTTGCCATCACACTGCCGTTAAGTTCTCTCTGTACACATATGAAAATAGGTCAACACTTATTATTCAACAGCATGGAACACATGCCTCTCTTTTAAATAGGTCCTCAGGTGGACACGCCTTTATTGCCCTCAGCCATGGCCATAACAGTAACTACAGAGTGAAATACAAAGAAAACAACTGAGTTGCCTGAAAGAAACAATCTAATAAAGGATTCAAATCACCAATATAATAGTGAAAATTAAAAGGCAGCAAATCTACAATTTATTACAGATGACTATGTTCAAAAGAAATGAGAAGAAATAGGGAATAATAAAAGTTGGACAAGGTTGTGCATGCTCAGAAAACAATTCATATGTTCATCTAGTCGATACTATTGTGAACTGAAACACACTGAAAAAGTATGTAGATGCAGGTTGGGATGCTCTCTCATCCTTTGGCAAAGCTGCTATTCCACAGACTTTGGTTCTGGCCCAGTAAACGCCTAAACGAGAGTTGGAAAATTATGGGATTTAGAAGGGACATCAAATACAAGCATGTCTAACATGTCTAATGATATTATGTGATAGAAAAACCAAGGGCAAAATCTTGTGAATCTGTCCAAAAACTAACCAGTAGCTAATGGCTGTACTTTGTGGCATGATGTGTTCTCACTGCGTTTTATACAAAGCTTTAAGTAAACATAAGAAGGTCACAGTTACTTCACATAAACACACAGTTTTTCACATATATGATGCCTCTTTTTCTTTTATGACAAGTATCCGTACAGACAACAACTGTTGGTGTGCTGCTATTGTATTCTGTATTCTGTGTTTTGTCCAAATGAGTAGCAGCAGGGCATTTTCAAATTCACATGAGCAGCCAAATAAGCAGACAGGAGTGCAAAGGTCAGCATTGTGCCACTGTTAATATAAGCTCACGAGCATCAGATTTAACACTTTTACAAGATTTTGAACAAACAACACTTGAGTCAACTTGCATAAACTCTAAGTAAATGTCACCGAAAAGTCATCACTCACTGCCGGAAGATTTGCTGTGTATACCCCAGAGCATGGTCTGGGTTCTTGGATGCAGTTTCAATGAGTAAGAACAAGCATTTGTTGGCTTTCTGAAAGACTTCGAAGCATGTTGTCCTTTTAACAAATCTTCTGGTCTCATCTTGCAGTCTTTGTACAATGCTTTGGTCTTCATACAGGTTTAATACCCCATTCAAACCTGCCTTGACAAGCCTTCTTTCACACTATTCCTGCTGACACATGCACAGATTAGATATCCTGCATCCATATAAATTAGGTCTCAATTTAGTTGTGTCAGGGTATTTATTGCATCCAAACTGTCTGTTCAATAGTCCACAAGAAGGAATACAAGTCTAAGTTAGTAAGTTATTGCCATACTAGCCATCTTCATATTTACAGTGTTTGCAAAGGCTTGACTAGAAGTTAATTTCAAGCACGTTCTGCACTAAAAGTTCAGATTTTATAAACACAATAAAAACCAGAAAAAACTCAAACATAGTCTGTGTTACAATCCAAATTTTAAACAGCATGCATACACAATGATTGGAGGAAAGGAATATTCTAGGTATTATTCACAGTACAAAGACTTGGAAAACATTAACCTGTTCAAATGAGTTATTCTCAGACTTCATAAAAGTTCAACAAAGAAATCTGTGGTGATACCGTCCGAGTTAGTAGGAGTGGTTTAGGTAGAATTGGAAGATTTCCTATATTAGCATCACATGACGGGACTAAAGATATGTGCAATGAGTAGTGAATGGACTCCAGAAGCTCCAGCTGTGCTCGCTCTCTGGCTTCTCTGACGAAAGCATCTTTCTACGACGGGCAGTTTGCACACAGGACAGCAAGCAGTCAGGACAAGCTCTGAAATTCTTATGACCTTTCACCTCTCACGCTCCAGGGGCCTGCTTTAGGACCGTTAAAATGCCACAAAACAATACTTTGAAAGGCAACCATGCAAATTCTGAACTCAGTGGTGAAGAGCAGCCGTGGTCCAAGGCTGCAAGGAATCTCGCTCCGGGCCTCGCTTCGCTGCAGTGGAGTCCAGGACCTTTAGGGAGAGCCATCTCCATTGGTTCACGGTTAGACACTGAGGCTGTGCACAGTGACCAGGCAGAGCTGGTCCCCAAGGCTGAGACCAAACTTTACCATCGCCGCTGGGTCATGCTATTTCTCTTTAGCGCCGTCTCAGCCAGCAATGCCTTCATGTGGCATCAGTACGGCATTATCAGCAACATTTTCATGCGCTTCTACAACGTTGACTCTCTGGCCATCGACTGGTTGTCCATGATCTACCTGCTCACTTACATCCCACTTATTCTGCCCATCTTGTGGCTTCTGGACAACAGGGGAATCCGGGATGTTGTCCTCGTTGGGTCAGCCTTTAACTGCATTGGTGCTTGGATAAAAATTGGTAGTGCCAGTCCCAATCTGTTCCCAGTCACCTTTTTTGGCCAGTTTGTGTGCTCAGTAGCCACTGTGTTTGTCCTTGGTATTCCTTCTTACCTTGCCTCAGTGTGGTTTGGAGAGAAAGAGGTTTCCACTGCTTGTTCCATAGGAGTTCTGGGAAACCAGGTTTGTCTGAAAAGCGAATGAATCCTAGTTTAATTTCTACTTCTGCTGCAGGGTCCACATAGCGAGGCTATAACTCGCACAAGACCTTGTAGTGTCCTGGTGCGAGAGTCCTGAGAAAATTGTGTTAACTGTTTGCTGAAACCTTCTTGCTATACTTTGTCTGTTTAGCTGTCTAAATGTAAAAACAATTTCCCAGTCATGAAGTCCTGTGTTGAAATAGTCAGATGACATAGATTTAAACATGTCCCCAAAGCGACTTGATTTGGTAATAACAGTGTTGGGAAGGTTACTTTTGAAATGTAAAAGGTTACAGATTACTAGTTACCCTGTTTAAAAAGTAATAAGTAATGTAACTATTTGATTACTTAATTAAAGTAATGTAACTTATTACATTTAATTACTTTACTTTAACAAATGTTTTAAACTGGGCAATAAAGCTGAAAAGTCCTAAAATATAAATTTAAACCAGGCAGTGTAAACCTCCCAACAGTTCTCAACACAGAATACTGTCTCATTTAGGCTGTTGGTGCCTGTAGAAATGTCACAACCTAATGACCTCTCTGAGTCAATATTTAATAAAAACAGTAAGTGAATGTTCATGGGCGAACAATCACTATTCAAGGAGGACCACCGTTAGCTTCTAA